>JAPMOQ010045887.1:44018-74324 GCA_026543055.1 Argiope trifasciata | reverse complement strand
TTAAATTTATGAAGCGAAAGGCAAAATATTTAGTCTAATTTATAATTTTAAGAAAATTCATCAAATGAAGATTGCAAACGTAATTCTAGCTTTGAATTATTTCATTGTAATGAACGTGATTTGTATTAATTCAAAAGAATTCTTTTTACATTTATTGATTAATTTCTCTAATATATTGTATTCATGATTCAAACAGAAATGTTAATAAAAACAATACTCAGCACTATAAGATAAAACAATTACATCATAATTAGTTGTCACAAGAGTTTGCATTTTTAAATTTATTTTAGATTAAATTAACAGCAAAAATTTTTAAATGCAGCTAACGATTAAAATGATTTTGGTTTCTTTAGTAAATGTTATGGACTTTTTAATAATAATATATAAAATATATATCATCTATGTATATACATTTCTTCAAGCTAAAAGTAGATTTTTCACCAACAAGGGAGAAGTGTGCATTTTCAGTAGATTTCTTTTAAAGTAAATAAATTTCGAATATGAAACCACATACGTTACAATTCTTAACGAAGATAATTTTCCTTCTATTTTGTCTGCATATATTTACAGCGAATGTTAAGCATTATTCAGCGTTTTGATTTAAATGCAAACTCTACAATAAAACTAGAATACAAATGTAATTTATACAATATAAATGCAATGAATAATTTCCTGAAAAAACAGTATGCATTATTAATATAATTTCTTGCAGGAGCACGTATGAAAAGACAGAAATTAAAAAAAAATTTAATATCAGCAGTTTTAGAATAGGGAAGTAAGAAATAAAAAGTATTAAATGTTAAATAATTAAAGTAATTCATAAATATAACTTAAAAGATTTAATTATTCATAAAAATATTTTTTGCAATTTTCAATCTTTATCATATGCAAAAAATGAATATATTATTTTCTAATTGGGTAAAATTAATATTTCATTCACTTAAGATGAATATTTCCAAAAACTGCCTAATTTTATAAAATAAAGACCTTTTGTGAGTTGAAAGAATATTGAAAAAATTCCAGATAAGTGTTTTTATGAAAGATCCTCTATTTATTCCTTCATTTGTGTGTGTTTTTCATGTTCAAGGTAAAATTAGACAATAATGTTAACGCTGGTATGAAATATATATAAATATTTGTTCATGCTGTTTCTTCATTTCATTAACTTGTGAAAGAAGTTATTTGACTATTCTGTAGGGATAGAATTAGCTAGTCAATTAGAATTTTTTTCTTAAAGAAAAAAATGGAAAATCTTAATTAAATTAATCTAATGATTTATCAGGCAAGTTTAAAGCATATGCCAGAACTGCTTTAAAAACGCGATTCCATTCTTTTTTATTCTTGCTAATGGGGGAAAAATGCATTGCGCCATTTCATCAACAAGGAGAAATTTTTACGTTATTAGTTTTACAGCTAAAATATAATTATCTTTGCTATCGAAAAAATAATGGAATAAAGGGAATCTTATTAACTCAAAAACCGAAAATCCAACGACTAAATCTCTTATGCATTGTTAAGTAATGATTTTCTCAACAAGATTCGGAGTTTAACAAAAAATTACAGTTGAAACTTTTGAACATTTTTCCATATAAATATTTAAAGATAATTGAATAAAAATAAGCATTAAATGTATAAATGCTTAAAATCAATGAATAAATCCCATAGCGTGAATCATGGTAAGAAAACAAAATGCTAGAACGTGCTGTGAGAAATGTTTTTAAAATACAAGGTTTTGTAAAAAAACAATTTCTTGATAACATTTTTCAATTTTGAAGGTGCAAAAATTAGCTCTGGTTGTGTAATAGAAGCTGTGTGATAAATTTTATTTGCGTTCGGTTTAGTATTTGTCTGTAATATTATCAACAAATTTGTTAAAAAATGAGGTCTTTTTATTTATATTTTTCAGGCGGAATTATTTTTTTAAAAGTAAGAATGCAATGAATATCATAAGCAAAACATTAATTGTAAACAGAATGCAAAGCATGATTTAGCATATTATTTATATAACCGAAAATATTGTTACAATTATTTAAATGTTTTTAAGTTACATATAAGGATTCCGAAGTTAAAGCATATACACTAATATTTACAGTTTTATTATAAAAGAATCATAGAGCAGAATAAATAATATTATAATATTAAAAGAAGCAGATGTCATAAGTTATTTATTTAGATTATTTATTAATGAACAGAAATTATTCTATGGATTAAATATCTGTTAAGTATTACATTCTAAATTATACTGAATTCTTTCAGAACATTTTTTTCTAATACTGGTTCGGAAAGATGGATTTAAGGCATTTTAAGTTTTAAAAGAATCATAAAAAAAAAGATAAAGTGATACTTTTTTGCAGAATTCTTATTCTGACATTCAAAAATGTGTAAACCTATAAAATAATTAAAGAATAACAACAGGAGCTCTTTCTTTCCCTCATTATCAATTTTTTTTCTTTTTATTCCGTAAAAAGTAAAGAAATTAAATTTATTCAGCTCTGTTAAGAGCCTACTAAATTTGTCAGTTTTTCCCCCCGTTAATTTTAAGTCGGTGTGAGAGGTATCAAAAATTAAAAGACGCGGGAGAAGGGCAATTTTTTTTGTTGAAATTTAAGAGAAGACTACGAAAGGTACATCAGAATTTGATTTTTAAAGACTAGAGAGTGGACAACAAAGGAAGAGCGAAGCAACGGTTTAACGGTAAAAAATTATAACATTGTTTTGAAAATTTTAACTTGTATTTACAAACGCATGCATAAAGGATTTGAGTCAGTAAATCCTTTAAGATTTTAAACCTTTTCAAATTTAAAGTAAAAAAAAAAAAAAAAAAAAAAAACATTGAATCTGAAATTCTATTGCATAAATATTGGAGTCACAATTGATTCCAGTTGTTATAGAACATATTATTTAAAAAATATTTTTTATATGACTGTAGAATACAATTACTTCAAAACCTTATGTAGAATTCTAGTGCGAATATAAAAAAAAACCAAATTATAAGAAACTACAAAGGATGATTGTCAATAACTTAAAGGATTTAGTGCACGTTATTTGATCTGCAAGGAGAATATATCAAATACTTTATTTCAATCACTTTTATGAAATATGGAAAGAAGAGTCCTAATTTTATGAATGCTGCTATCAAATGTTCTAACTACATGTTGTAACCATAATTGTTTTGTAATTCTAAAAGTGCAACAGATTGTATTGATTAAATCATAAACTTAAATATGTACTAATTTTTGTATTTTTGGTTTGAAATAAGTATAGACTACAATTCGTATTACGTATCCTATTTTTATGATTCATCCTTTAAAAACTAGAAATGTTATGTTTTCTATTTATTTTCGTTCCTCATTAGTACTGTAGTTTGAAGCTAAAAATTTTGAAATCATTTATTACTTGAAATCATAAAAAGTATATAATCATTTATTGTGAATCTAAGTTCTTACATTTTGAATATAGAATATCAATATTTTAATCTGAAACGATGTGCTTTAAAAGCGCATTATGTTGTTTTGAATTCATAATTTCGCAGCAAGAAAATGATACATTTTATTTATGTATCGCTTTTAAGAATTCTGACAAAAACAGCAAAAAAAGACACTCAATAATACACACAAAAACCGGAACAATATCGTCCATATATTCTACGGTAAAAACATTATATAAAGCAAAAATACAATTTTGAAAGCAAGCCTAATGCTAAAATAACAACTTATAATGATTTAAAACGAAATCAGACTTCGACTAATGTGGAACAAAACATTTGTCTCACGATGTTTTGCATTGTGAGAAGGTATCTGTATAGTGATGCAGTATTTATATAATGTACTGTCTACAGTTTAATCAAGCCATCTTACAGAAATTTACAACTATGTTTTTTTGGAGAAAAATGAAGCAGATGTTGGTAGAGAAATTAATGATAATAATAATTTTTTTATTATAATTTAATTCTTAATAATAATATCTTTCTTAATAATAATTTCTTTCTTATGTGAAAAAGTAATGAATAATTTCACCATCATCTAAGAAATAGTACAAAAATTTGAAGTATTATACAATTGAGAAAAAACTTTATCGAAGTATCTATACGATTTTATCATTCTGAGATTAATAAATTGTATTATCCCTTTGCAAAATAGAGGAGGGAAATGTACAAAATCTCTGCTAAAACTGATATTGCGAGGAAAACGGCAAGATTGATTTCCATCTAACTTTATCTCATGAGCTCTTGATAAATGAATTTGCATATGATCAATAGCAAGAAAATAATTAATAATAAACTTTTTAACGAATAATAATTGGAATGTGGTTATTATACAAGCATTCGAAAAAGGAAATACATATTTTATTTACTTTTTACCAAAACCAAAATTAGATTTGGTTTGATTTCAAAATTCTATTTATTTAAATCATTCCATTTTTGAATTATCACGCTTGCATACAAGTTAAAGTATAGATCAACAGACGAACAACAGTTTGATAGATTTGCTTCAAAATTCAACATCAATATATATCTAAAGTGACAAAACTCTGAACCAAATTTTCTTTCCCAAAATTGTTACAATTTTCTAATTATTGCATTTACATGCTTGCTAAAGAACAGGCCGAAAAACGGAAAGCATCTTGACAGATTTGATTTTAAATTTAATACAGATTTGAATTGTAGATGTTAACCTGAATACTTTAATTTACTTTTCTGTCTCATTACGTATTCCATTTATCCAATTCTATTACACTTAGATGGTCGGACATACAGACATCTATTTAGTGGATTTCGCTCAAATTTTGATAGAAATCTACAACTTTGATGTTAAAAATCATACATCAAATTCCATTCGTCTAGTTTAAACCCTTATTGTTTTACCTTGTTCAAGGACGAGTATAATTCTGGGGATGAATTTTGAAAATCAGGGAATACAAAATCCAGAATCTGGAAGATTTTGACCAATAAAGTACTTTCTATTTGTATTCTTAAAATACAATAAATTTGAAATTTGTTTGATGCGTTCATTTGTTTACTTATATAGTTTTCAACATATTTTATTTTAATACAGTTTTTTCAATATTAATTAATTAAATAATTTTTTCCAGTTTCTATTTGGGAGCCAAAGTGGCCTAATCCGTGGTCAAATGGTCGTTAAATTTGTCGCCAAGTTCTGAGATTACTGATATGACACTCGATCATAAATAAAATACATGGTGCGCCAGAGAAACTTACTTATTTGAAAGGTCAATAAAAACAAAAGTGCTTCAGTTATTGTTTTCATTCTTTTTTATTTGAGAAAACAATATCCCGATATTTTTTCATACAGTTTTGAAAATGAAAGCAGTTAAATGAAAACCTCCATTGTGCATACACTGAGTAAGTTGAGTGTTGAAACTCGTGTCAACTCTTTGCAGTGTATCAATCGGTATGTTTTCAATAGCGTCGAAAATTTTGTTCTTGAGGTCAACTGTTGTCCGTGGTCGATCGACATCAACCAGTGATTTCAAAGTGAGCCTCGTCACTGAAAAAACTACAGCGTCTTCAGGCAGGTTGTCAAGCAGCATTTCACATGCATTTTGTCGGGCAACAAAATCCCATTAATTCTTGCACAACAGCCAATTTCTAGGGATGAAATGGAAGGTCTTGATGAAGAGAGAGATGGGGGAAGGAGAAGAGCTGCGTGTTTGAGTGCAGAACGCAAAACTGACTGCCTCATTCTTTCGACATTTTCTGGAGTTCATGTGGTCCGCTGATGTCCATTTCTTGGTTTAGAGACACTCCCGAAATGAGTTAATCCAAGAAAGAATCGAACGGGTCTGTGAAGAGGAATTTCAAAGTAAGCACGGAAGGCACATTGGGTAACAGCAAGTGAGCCACCATTAGAAAAGGAGCTCTCGACGGCGAAGGCCCACTGCCCTCTAGACCAGAGCATGATGGCAATTGATTAGAGGGAGAAACAAGTTTTGGAACTTTTCCCTCCAGTAGCACCACCTATCACCTCTCCAACTACCCAACTCATGACGCGGGAGCTTTTAAAATAAGTGAGTTTCTTTGGCCCACCCTGTATATATAATTAATGAAAGAAAATAAGTAGGAATTGAATCAAAGCCTTTTTATATTACTTGTTGCAGTTAAAATACCAATAAAATCGATGATAAATGTATGAAAATATGAAAATAAAACCATTTTAAAAATATAGACAAGGAAATGCAATCATGGTTGAAAATAAGGTAGTAAAGAATCGCTTTCAATAAATTTCATTTATTTGTAGTTTCACCAAATTCAAAAGTTTGAAATTCAATAAAATTGAACTCAAGCATGATTATTCGCCATCTTTTATTTCATAATTTTTTTTGAAAAATTTTTAAGTTCACACACATTAAAAGGCGAATTTACAAACGAATTATTTTAAAAATAAAGTTAACTATAGAATCCGTTCCTAATGAGCTAATTAGAAATAGTAAAATTAAAAATAAAAGCTTCGTCTTTTAAATAATACTTCAATTCGTCGTGTTTATGGTCTTCATTTTACCAGGTCTGCATTGGCTTCTTAAAAATCACAAGTTGTAATTGTTAATTAATTTAAATGGTTTAAATCAGGACTTTTAAAAACTCCAAATAGTAATAATGCATCGTTCTATTAGCTTCTGAACTATCTATAAATGTTTTTTCGCACTCATTATACATATTCGCTGCTTTGAAAATATAGTAAAGTTTAATTGTTGACACAAATTAAGTAAAGCATAATTAGTGACATAAATAAAGATTAATTGCATGTGCAGTGTTAATTATTGATTAAAGAAAAATTATTAAATTGAAGACATCTGCGAAGAAATTTACTCTCACATTGCAACAATGAACTGCCAGCTTTATCGCAAGCCGTTTTACACAACAATGGAGCGTTTATTTATTTTGTGTGAATGAATAAATTAGGAATGGCTTTACAATTAAAACAACTGGGAATAATGGAATAAAAATATATAATTCAGATTATAAACAAAGAATCTAAAGATTAATTATTTATCTTCTTGGAAGGTAGCAAGTTCATTGAACTATTACTATTTTAACCATTTTTGAAATTTATAAATTTGCAGCCTGGTTATAATTGCGTCACTGCATAATTTTAAAGCAAAGTACTCGACTTCATAACAATAGTTAAATTAAACTAAAAAAAGAAAGTCCTCAGTAAATGAGAACGGAATTATCAAATGTAGATGATAAATAGTTTACATTTTAAAAATTCATTGTAACCTTTAGTATGAATATAAGAATTGTTGAGGACTTACTTTTATTGTAAATCGTCTAGCAAGATAATAGTAAGATATTTTAATTTACTTAAAGTATGTATTTCAAAAGTTATCATGATTTTAATTAGAGTCAATTAAAAACTTTCTAAAGTAAGAGAATACTCGAATAATTGCTGTAGTATCATTAAATTTTGAAAATTGATTTTCTTATGTAAATAACATGGATATTTCTTAGAATATTAATTCAGTTATCAAGAAGACATACTCTTCGAAACATCCAAACATCGTTCATAATGTGTAGAAACGTAATTGATAATTCATATTATTCATACCTTCTGTCATAGATATACAAATTGTCATAACAATATCAATTCCAATTTAGGAAATATAAATATTATGAGTTTCCATATTTCAATTATCCATCCTTTTGCAAGATCATTACTAATTCACTTTAAATAGATATTTTGCTTTAGTTCAAGTGCTTCATGCACTTGTACGTCTACAATTGATATAAAATTTATCTGTAATAATTTTAGTTTAGTTCAGTTATATTAACGTCTCATTTTTAAAGCAATACTTGAATTATTTTGGGACGGACATCGCAATTTTAAAACGTGGTCAAATGAGGAGGAGGACGCCTTAGTTGTCTCCCACCCATTCCAAGATTCTACATCGAACCATCAGAATGAAGGTAGAACTCGACGGATTTAACGTGTACTAGGCCAGTTAACACAAATGTTACCTCCAGGGTATTATAGTCCTTTTCTTGTGAACTATTATACCAGTATACAGAGTTTTTAATCAAAGTACCGAATCTCTAAACACTTTAAAATTAGTCTTTAATTTCAGTTTAAAAAATAAATACACGTATTTTAAAAATACTTGTTTTACTATTTAAAACATTGATTTACTGTCTTACACTACTTATTCATTTTATGTTAGACGTGTTTTAGCTTCATTATTAATGGCAGAATGATAGTAGAAATAATACAAACGTTTGAAAAAAACCACATACTTTCTGTTAGTAACCATGACAAATCAGATAAAAGCTTTTTTTTTAATTCTTTAACATAATCACTCTTGTAAGATATCAGATTTTTTTTCTTTTTCTTCTTGAAGATAAACCAACATGTTTTCGTGTAAGTCTGGGATTGTAGTTAAAGGGTGACTACTTCCACCTACGTTGTGGAAGCATCTCATTCTCATTTCGAGGTGCTCCCTGAAGGCGGAGATGAATAACATAAAGGGAAGTAAGCTCAAAAGATGATAAAAAATAAAATGGCGGGTTTTATTTTGAAAATGATATAGTAACGAGCTACAAATAAGAAAACATCTTACTTTAATATAATAATATAATTATTATAATATTATAATATTATATATATATATATATATATATACACACTCGCACATTGTTCAAATTTTCAGTCGATGCAAAAACAGCAGCAGACGAACAATAAAATCCTAATTGCATTGGATTCCAAAAAGTCTCCGAAGTACACTTTCATGACAAACTTTCAGCTCCTGAGAGCACTTACATTCGGATTCCAGCATTACTGGATTTATTTGTATTATATCCTGGTATGCAAGCTACTAAAGGAGTCTTTATTTCTTGCTGTAGAAAATAGTTGCTCCGCTAAAATCCTGGTATATTTTTCTTTGATACAAAGAAAGAAACCACAAGAGTATTGTAGAAGTATAGATTGTATCTCAAAAGGGATACAGCTACAGGTGATGTAGATTTTTTTTGGGGAGAGCGAAGTAAAAATGTATCACTTTCAAAGGATTATTTTTCATCTTTTAGCCGCTAAATACCTGACTGAACTATCTGAACTATTAACTTTACATTTTCGATTTTACTTATGACAACGAAATAACTACATCTAATGTTGTATGATTTTTTGATAGAACATAATTTGTTAAAAATAGTTGAAAGAATATAGCCCAAGATACTGAGTAAAGCAATATTTTAATGATACTTTTAAAGCATGAATGATATTTGCTTCAAAGATATAAAATATATCTCCAGTCATTAAAATTTTTAAAATCTGGTGTATAAATGTGGAAGATTCTAGTAGAAGGTTATTTATTAAAATTCATGTATTTCAAATAAAAAAGTATTTAAATTATATGCTTTGACGCAATCATTTATAATGAAATCTGCAGCAGAGAGAAAAAAATAGATTGGCGTATAAAAACGTGGCGACTTCTTTTAGAAGTATTTTTTCTAAGAAAAGCTTAATGTATAACTGATGTAAGAAACTTTACTTATCAATATCAACATTTAATGGCATATTTTATGCTTCCTTCTTTAAGTAACTGACATTTACTATCTTGGATAAGGAAATAAATCCAACGTCCTTCATAACTTTTCAGAAAGTTTGATTCCTCTAGATTAAAGGAATAATTTTAGAAGTTTCTGCAAGTATCTGATGTTGTCAATATTTTGTCTTCAACTTTTCAAATAGATTTTATGATCTGGAACAAAGTTTATAATCAGATATTTGCAAGAATCATAAGATAATAATTATTTATTTATTTATATCTTCAAAATTTGGAATTGATTAATTATTGAAAAGATATTTTTTCATGTTCAATAATAAAATTTAGATTAAAATTTTCGACATATATTTGTATCATTTTTTTTCAGTTTTTAAACATTTTCGTTAAAACTATTACATAAAAAATTTTAAAAAATTATTTTCACATTAACACAAAATGATTAATCTATTTAAGCGAAAAGGCACGTAACGTAAAATTTGTTACATCATGAAAATAAACATTACCTTTCTCGTATGGAAAAATTTTCCACAGCAAAGTTTTTATCTTATTACAATCAATCTGTTAGAAATTTCAGAACGCAGTGTTTTTTTCAGAGAACATGATTTTGATTCTATTTGCACAGTCAAATAAATTTAACTTTGAAAGAGCCCATCAAATTAGCATTACGTATGACCCATCACTTCTAAAAAGAATATCTTAAAGCGGAAATATAGTGAATATTGGACATATTTTATACCAATAAAATCTTTATAAAATATTCTTAAAAATAATTCAAACATTTTGTAAGATTAAAAATAAAGTTTGAAGGGCAATTCTTAAAAACATATTAAAATTTACTGCAGAAATTTACTTTTACTTTATAATTTTTATTGCATTTAATTATTGTATTTCATTGCATTATTTGAATATATTTATTTAAATGTTTTAAAATTTCATCTGTATATATCTGTATAAACAAAATATACTTAAATAGGGGGTTCAATGAAAGCTGATACATTTGTAAAAAGGCGAGATTTATTATTCCTTTGATAAAAATTTATATCATGCAGTTGCATTGTTAAAACAAACTGAGATAAAATCATTTCTTAGTAAAAATGATCATGATAAAGCAAAAAAATGCATAGTATTAAAAAAATTTAGAATTTAAAAAATGATAGAAAATATAATGTATAAATAACTTTCATTACTTTAGGATATTTTTCATACAAATTTCAATAAGGAGCATTTTGTTGTGAAAAACTATAATAGCTGAACATATAGTTATCAGATTCTGACTTCCAAAATAAAAAGAGAGGGTAATATAGTTGAACAAAAAAATCATCATTCCTTTTTCAATATTTCCCATTTTTATTTATTTACTTAAATTTTTACGGACGTGAATTAAAAGTGACAAACTGAATATTTTAAATTTATTACTTAAACAATGGAAGTCTATATAATTGAGAAAGTATTTACATAACAAAAAAATTTTTGAAAATAACAAATGCCATTAAAAAATTTGACTTCTGAGTGGTAAAAAGTAGTTAAATAAAAAAAATAAATACATTATTTCCTCCTTAATATATTTTTTTCCAATAAATGGTATGACTTTTTTTCATATGCCTATTAGTTAAAAGCAAAGTTTCTGCACATTTATCACACGACATAATACTTGGAATAAATTCTTGTTACAAAGTGCAAAGCTTTTTTTAAAAAAAATATTTATTGGACTGAAAACTAATGAAGAGTACAGATGAAAGTCAGTAAAAAGTATAGGAAAGGATATCGATAGTAGATATCTAAACTTTTGTGGTTTCCCAATGTATTATTGCAATTAATGCTACTAATACAACTGTTAAGTGAAAAAATGCAGTTAATTTTTTTAAAAATCTATATTTACAAGTAAAAGTATTCATACAGTTAATAAAAGACAAAACGACCTATTTTGTGTTTCTGTTTTATAGATATATGCGAAAAAAATATTTTGCATCTCATAATATAATTCACTAAATATTTATCTAAGTTAATGAATTTTGCATCCATTAAAGATCTGAATTAATTCCCCCATGGGATTCAAAGAATATGTATCTTGAGAAGCGCAAATGAAATAAATAATACTGTTTCATAATCATTGGGCCATGAAGCTTTTTTAATATTTCCATAATCATCATCATCATATTCATGGAACTTTGTTTCTGAAGATAAGCTGATGATATTTTTATACAATATATAAGCTGAAGAAAAAGGGAAATAAGTATTTTTCAGGATTGATTTTCAGTAAATCTCAGTTATAAATCGCTCTCAGAAAAAAAAATTGAACCACTTAACAGCCATTGTATTTAAATCAAAATTTGAAGATAAATTTTCTTTAAAAAAAATACAAGTTAATTTAGCCTAACTGCTTGTTTTTCAGCAAATTTTCTTTCATTGGTTCTTTTGCTAAAACGATACGAAAAATTACTTCTTTTTGTTCAAATGCTGCAAGAAAAATCCAAACTTATTTGTCATAAATAAATCTGCAAAAATGTAACTTTACCAAAAAATAAATAAAAAGCTTAATGGTTAATATGCATTGATGTATATATATTCCACATTCCCTAAATAGTTGGACCGCTTATAATCAAACTCATTATTTGTTTTAAGAACAGCAAAAAAAAAAAATATCTTAAATTTTTTCGAAGCAAAGTTAATTCCACATTCAATTATTTAGAAACTAACCGAAGCACAATTTTTCTGCAATTATTTTGTAGAAAATTATTTTGCTATACATGTTTTTACACCCTTTTAAACTTTAAAATGATGTTTTTCTAGTGATAACAAATAAGTTTTGTGCACTATTTTCTTCAGATTTTATTGATTCTTAAAATTTAATCATACTACTTTGAATTGCAGTTGCATTAACAAATTGGGTTATTCTATTACCATTTTATGATATTTCTGTTTCATAACTTTCAGTTTTCTTTTTTTACTTGCAATTAAATACAAATTAAAATAATTGTTTTCTTTTTTTATTTAAAAGTTATTTATGTAATATGAAAATCAATTAAGTCGTTTGGTATGATAAAATAGTTGTGTGTATTATAATAATTTTTAATTTTTCAGATCATTTTTAATTTGAGAAATTAAGACAAAATAATTTTTTAATTAATGAAATAATTTTAAGTGGTAGGTATAGTAAATTAATGAATTCAAATTATAGAATAGTATTTAAAAGTATTGTAAATAATTTAAAAATATTTTCTCATTTGTGAGGAAGAATGCATTAATAATAGGTCAATAACTGAAAATGGTCAAAAGGGTATGCAGAGCTACATGAATTTATTATTTAAATATATATTTTTTCAGTATATCAAATTAAAAATATGTAAATTATGTACGGTGTCTTAACGATAATATATCATGAAAATTTTGGATTTAAAAAAACTGTTTTTATGAGTGTGACGGTGTCTGCTTACGAATTGAAAAATATCACATTATAGCATATTTTCAATTAAAAAATTCCAAAGAGGAACCAATAATTTTTATACTGTTTGAAAATGAGAAATACTAATACATTATAAAATAATTTTTGCATTATTTCTAGCATTTTTTCTAAAAACTCTTTTAAATTTGATCATAATTCGAGAATGATTTAGCCCTCTTAAAATAAAATTTTTATAGGTTGAACTTAATATGAATTGCCTCATGTTAAATGCGTCACAAAAATAATATTCAGCATCTTAATGGTAACATTATTTTTTATACGGCGTATCTTATTTTTATGATAATACATCTGATTTAAACAAATGAAAGAAAAAAAAATCTAAAATACATCAGAACAATTTTTTTTTCCAAATAATTTGCATAATTATGGAATACTGTGATTAAATATGCCATTAATATTCCCTCCAAGAAAAAAGTGTTTATGCGAGATGTAAGATGCTGATCAAAAAATAAACTATAATCAGCTTAACTTGTTATTAATGGCTGCTTCAATAGATTACAGTGCTATGTCTGACTCAAAATGTTGCTTAAATGCATACGTTTCTTCATTTATCACAGTAATTTTATTTATATTTTCTTTCTTTTAATAAATATTGATGATTTATTTTTTGATTACATATATTTTTCTGTTAATAAGTTAATAGAATAAAAAATTTTGGAAGATGTGATATTAAGGAAAATAAAATACCGTAGTTGAATATGAGATATATGTATAGTTTTAATTTAATTTCATGCTATTTTTATAGTTCAATTTAATTTATTTAGTTGAAATTTTATGAGAAGTAATTCGAAGCATTTTTTGTTGACTCATGATTTATTATACCTTAAGATCTGTTTTCATTATTCTGACAGATTCCTGAAGTTAACGGATAATTCTCAAGTTAGCTGATTGGTTAGCGATGGATTAATTCTTCTATGAAAAAATAGAGAGCGCTGCATCTAGTTGTTATTAGAACTGTTAATCTTGAAAGACAGGAATTTATGATCATTGTTGATGCAACAGCAAACGGGCCAAAATGTGTTCTTGCATCTCCCGTAGCAGACGGAGAAAGAGGGTTCTTGCATCTTTCGTAGCAGAACAAGAGGTGTTCTTGCATCTCTCTAGCAAAACAGGAGGTGTTTTTGCATCTCTCTAGCAAAACAGGAGGTGTTTTTGCATCTCTCTAGCAAAACAGGAGGTGTTCTTGCATCTCTCTAGCAAAACAGGAGGTGTTCTTGCATCTCGTAACAGACAGAACAAGAGTTGTTTTTAATCTCTCGTATTAGACGGAGCAAGAGGTGTTCTTGTATCTCTTTTGTAATTTGTTTGATGTTTTTGAAACTTTTCTTTCAAATTTTAATTAAATGCTTTTTATACTTAAAATTCTCCGTCATTTCTTTATAATAGTTACTCACACACATGAGTGCGCTCATACATGTATGTATATGGTATGTAATTTCAGGTTATAGAGACCATGATAGGTGAAAATTTACTGAACTTTTTCCCAAATCGTGTCATGAGAACGATTACAGCCAATTTTATTCTTAAAATGCCTTTCAACTTTCATTTGTATCCGCGGGAAGCTCTGTTATCCTAATGAGGATATATTTCCTAATAGTTGTCCTCCACCTCCACAAATATTTTTTTGATGTGAATAAATTTTATGTTTAAAATAAATCATGTGTTCTCAGTGTCGTAATATAAAAATCTATTTTTTCCTGAAGAGGGATACAACCACAAAAAATATTTTCACAAGCTATTATAATTTTTAAACTATAAGTTTTCAAATTTCTTCTCAATTTAAATGTCCCTTTCTTACGTATTCCTAGGTTTTACGTATTTTCTTCTTGAATAATATGGCAATACACTGTATTTGGCTTTCTGGACTTTTCATTATACACTCATTCAATGAAATGTTAATTTATAAAGCAGCCATTTATTTTCAATCCTGGCGCAAACACCTATGTCACGCGCAAATATATATTCTTACATATATATATATATATAATATATATATATACAATATATATACAAATATATATTCCGTCTAGAGTTTGTCAAAATGTAAAAAATATCGTACATCCTAGATGGTCTGAATTGGGCTATGCTGATTTGAATTTGACTTCTTTTAATCAATAATTACTTACATTTAAATAGACATAATTATGCAATTTCAGTTTATAATACCATATTTAGAATAATATCAGGAACACGTCTAATAGAAAATTGATGAAAAATCTCCCTCAGAGTTCCGTGGAAATTATTTATCCATGTGTGTTACAGTAAGTATCACGTAATATCTAGTTGGGGTAAGGCTGGTTGTGCAGAGTAATTTTTGGCACACTTTATTTTATACTAACTTTCGGTTTCGGCAATCTTAATGTTCGTTGAAATTTTAATAATTAAATATTTCATGTAACTCCTATTTTAATAGCTTCTTCGTTAATATATTTTGAAAACTCAATTTTTGATAGGCATGTAATTTATCCATAATATTATAACGGACTTCAGTATATCTTTAATTTCTTATTAGCCCCCTTAGAATTTATGCAATTAAAGTGGAAATGATTAAACTGTAATTAATATAATGATATTCTTTTAAAGAAACAAAGCATTTTTTAATAATATGATTACTGAAAACACAGTCATTGGGCATTTAAACCGTATCGGCATTAAATTTTATCAGATTCATCACGAGAAAACCGATTAATTAAGAATGTCTGATTCTAAATATATCAAAGACTAAAAAAAATATATATAATCATTCGAAATAACCGGCGGAAAACTTGTAAAAAAGACTTAAAAAACGATGTACATAAAACTATATACCGGGTGGCCAGAAATAAAACACCCCTACTCTGACCTCCCTGGATATCGAACTACTCAGTGTAAAGGCTTGAAAATTTGTGGACATACTATTCAAAAAATGGGGAAACGGATTTCACGAAAAAAAAAATTAGTTCCAGAAATCACCGATAGGTGGCGCTGTACCACTGGACGCATGCTGAAAAGACACAAAAACACGTTTTAAACACATTTTATTTGAAAGTACCAAGCATACATGAAACAAGGACGTTATCGATGCAGGGAATGCTGCTCAATATGGTTCCCTTCCTGAAGATGTAAAATGTGAAGTCTGTGGACAGCTTGTTCAACTGCGGATCGTAACTGGTCATCTGAGATGCTTCTCACATGCAGACTGATACTCTCTTTCAAATCTGCCAAGGTTATCAGACGTTCTCGATAAACAAGGTTTTTTAAGTGTCCCCAAAGCCAAAAATCACACGGATTAAGATCCGGTGAACGAGATGGCCAAGTTGTCGGAAACGCGTGACTGATTATTCTGTCAGTGGTGAAATGTTGGCGAAGAAACTGTTGCACAGGGAGTCCAATGTGTGGAGGTGCTCCATCTTGCATAAAAGTAATGGTGTCAAGGCATTGGCGCTGCTGCAAATGGGGTACAACAAATGTTTCGAGCATCCTTTTGTACCTGTTGGCCGTCACGGTACATGTCTCAAGGCCATTGGAAGTAACCTCTTCGAAAAAGAACGGTCCAAGGATGAATGTGGCTGTGAATCCACACCAGACTGTAACTTTCGGTGAGTGGAGTGGAATCTCTTGGAAGGTACGGGGGTTTGTCGTGTCCCATATGCGACAGTTATGGGTGTTCACTGTTCCACTGAGGTGGAAATGGGCCTCATCGCTCCACAGAATCTGCCACGGCCACGATGCATCCACTTCAACTCTAGCAAGAAATGTCAATGCAAAGGTCAGTCGCATCTCCCTGTCTGTGGCCAGCAATTGTTGATTAGGGCGGATTTTGTACGGGAAACAATGCACCATTTTTCTGAGTACGTTCCACACTGTGCTATAGGGAACACCCAAGTGTCGTGACACTGCACGTGCACTACTGCAGCCTAAAACATTATCCATTGACTGTTCAACAATACCGGTGGCAACATCTTCAACGACATCTGAACGAACCGGTTTGCGTCCTCGACCAGGCTGAACTCCAAGATGTCCAGTTTCCTCGAATCGAGCGATCATTCTCCTGAGAGCTTGTGGAAGCAATGGTCCCTTACGCAAATCCTTAAGTCGGCGAAACTCTCGAAGTGCTGCTGGAGCATTTCCTTTATTCTCGTAAAACAACTTCACAAGCAAAGCGCGTTCTGGCAGCGTGACAGCCATCACTAATAAGAATGACATTCCCCACCTTTTAACTTCTTTTATACCCAGAACATGGCTTCTAACCATGCTTTATGCAAATTTTTCTGGTTACAGTATGAAATTGCAGTTACAACGGGTGTTCTAGCTTCTTTACTATTTTTATTTTCCATAAGGGGCAGAAAAATTAAAAAGGAAGCATGGAAGCATTCCATTCCGCATAAACATTTTAATTTTTATTATTATTTGTGTCTTTTGATCATAGTTCCAGTTGTGCAGCGCCACCTATCGGTGATTTCAGGAACTAATTTTTTTTTCGTGAAATCCGTTTCCCCATATTTTGAATAGTATGTGTACAAAATTTTGAGCCTTTACACTGAGTAGTTCGATATCCATGGAGGTCAGAGTAGGGGTGTTTTATTTCTGGCCACCTTGTATACAAAAACATTTATAGCTATTATAAATACAATTTAATTACAAGGGCACACAATTAACCTAAAAACGATTTAAATCAAGCCCATATTTGTTCAAAATAATTTTCAGAAAAAAATACTGGTGCGTGAATTTTCAAGGCCAGTTATGGTAATGCAAATTCACGAATTTTTTAGGCCAGTTGGGTAACAATATGCACATTATAAATTTTCAATTTCCTTTATTCTGTTTTATTTCAATTCAAAAGTACTTCAGAATGAATGTGAAAGATCGATTAATTAAATGTTTAATTTTAAAGGCATTAAACACTAAGAAAATAAACAGAATCGTTTGAAATAACCAACCAAAAATATGTTAAACCTAGCCACATTAGCGTTTGCAAAAATAAATGCATAAATAAAACTGAAGCAATGCTCATTTGCCGATGGGGAAACGGAAAGAGTTTTTCGGCGGAAAAGTTATTTTCTAATTAATAATCAAAATTCTAATTAAACTTTAAAAAGTGGCCTCTGGTGCACATTCTAGAACTCCAAAGTATGCATGGAAAAAATTTGGTCGATGTAGGTTGAACGGTCTGAAAGACAGAACGCTGACACTCACACACACACATTGAGTTTACTGTAAAATAAAAATAAAGGGTTAACAAATATTTTTGATTAGCGTTATATAACTAAGATTTATAAAGAATGTTTATAGTTTAAAAATTTTGATAACTGATGTTGATTTTTGCAGAAATTATTTCTAAATAGAGAATTTCTTGCATTTATTAAAATTTTCTTTAGGCCAGAGTTCTAATCTGAATTTGTGGTAATTTTTAACTGCATCCCATAATCCAAGAAAGGAAATTCTAGGATATCGTTTCTGCTTTTATTTCAGTGACCTTAAAGAAGTGTGAAATGTTATTTTTAAAATGGTAGAAGAATTATCATTTGTGAAATTAATAAAATTTTTCAAATAAACAAATAGCTGTTTTTACTCTCTGTGATGTTTTATTTATTTATTTTGCTTAATTAAATCCATTTTGTAATAATGGCGACGTAAAATAGAGTCTATTTCAGTATTACTATTTAATTTCTATCTTTTCTCACATAATGTTAAATTGCATCAAAACAATTAGTTATAAATATATGCAACACTTTGAAATGGAGAGAAGTAGCTATTAGAAGTGCCCAGTCTATGAAAATCTCATTTTGCAATTTTTTTCATCATTGCCTCAAGTTTAAAAACTCAATTTCAAGATCTTTCAGAAATTCTCTGAAGCAGTTAGAATTACCGAAGAAGAAAGGTTTTCTGTATTGGATATGTTTCCCCAAGTAACCCATACGGAAGCAACAAAGCAAAAATCGGAGTTTCCAATATTTTTGATTCTGTTTCCCATGTGAGAATGTTTGGTTTCTAGTGGTACATCGCTCGAACATTTTCTTCCTTCAATTTGCAACTTTTATGTCTTTTTCGCTTTTAGGTTCTGAACGTAGAAACCTGAACTATTCTTAGAAAATCTGTTTTCTCCATGGTACAATAAAAAAAGGCTTTCCTCTAAATATTTTTTATATCAAACACCTGCACTTTCAAACAGTAAATGCTGAATGATCTTAGAGTAAAGTTTTCGTCCGAACCTTTTTCTATTATTGACGTGTACTTAGCTTTTGTTTTTGCTCATGGTTTACTAAGATTTTGTATGATTTATGGTTTTAGAAACGATAGAGTTCATTGAATTTTGAATTTCGAGAAATAACCTTTTTTTAAAACTTTATTCAGAAGTATTTATCCTAAGTTTTGACTTCTTTGTGGCTCATAATTAATTCAGATTAAAATTTGGGGGTGTATTTAATAAGCTTTAATTGCAGGTTTTGTTATAAATTACCTTTAAATTAAATTACAAGTTTCTTAAACTGTTATATAAAAATCAAAACTATTTTTATACAGCAAAAGTCATTCTATGAAATTACTACTATCTCTTCTTAATATTAGCGTCCAGAAAACGAAGCTACAGTACAAAAATATTGCACATATCACTGATAAGAAAGATTACCATAATACAAATGGCAGAATAATGAATGTTATGAAAAGCACAGCTTGAAATAAAATTGCATACTCGAAGTAAAAATAAACGATATAATATAAAAATATATTATGTTTATTTTTTCTCCTCCTCACAATGAAATCTTACACCATTGTAACATAAAATTGACAACGCAGACATGTTTTTAATAAAAAGTGGTAGTACACTTAAAATATATTTACCTTAAAAATTGCAATCAGGTATGCCTAAATAGTAAAAGAGATCACAGCTGTGTTTTTCCCGTTTTAAATATACATTGGTACAATGTGTTGATCATATCACGTCAAGTCGCTATTAAATTTACAGGGAGAAACAAAGTAATTAATTTGATACATATTCACTTTTTTACATTAAAACACTTTATATTTTAACTACTACATTATTATTCTTTCATATTTAGAGGATAAATGATTCATAAATTTCTAATCATAAACTGAAATTGACGCTTCAAGTGAGATTCATTTTACAAATTTTTTTTTTATCTGTAAACCTCTAGGCATGACTTCACTCACAATTTAGTTTTTACTTCTAAAAATATATACTACTGAATACTTTTTAGCATATTTCAATAAAATTTGATTATTTTTGATTATTCTTTGAGAAATTTGAGAAAATGTTTCCGTTTTATCACAACCTTTTTAGCTTGATCATGCTTGTAAAATTCAAACCAATTTTTTCTCTAACACTTTTTAATTACAGTTTCGTAATTCTTCCCCATTGATAACATAATAATTTAATATTATTTATTTTTTATTTATTTTCTATCTAAGCTTTTTATTTACTTTCTATCTGAGCTTTTTATTTTTTTAATCAAATATGAGAGAACCATTTGAAAAAAATATGAAATAAATTCCCACTCAAAAAGTTGTAACATGGTATATCATTTTAGAAATGATTTGTCAGACTACATTTTGGAAAGATTGATTGTATTAGATATTACACGAATTTTTCATTAGTTTGGAAGAGCGCGTAGAAAAGAGATGCAGCCTGAAAATAATATCAGGTTAATAAAAGCAAAGTGCAATATCTTGCTTGAAGAATTGCATAGTTTTATCATAATGGTACTCGAGTTAAACATGAGACAAAACATAAAATAGGATTTGAATTTCATCAACTCCATTTTAATATACCACCCTAATACTTCAAAACCCTAATAATGAAAAAAAATATTGTTATCTCTTATTATTATTATTGCTTCACAATACTAAAATGCATTAAAATTATTTTCGTACACCATATTAATTGAATATTAAAATAATTTTGAAATATTTCTTGAAATTATCTAATAAAATTCACGCTGAAAGAAAGATGATATCACTAAATTTTTTTAAATATTAATTTTTCGTACAATACTTTGCTTTGAAGTTATTCCGGGTGAAATTGAAAGATAATCATTTAATTAAAATAGCTACTTAAAATTTTGAAAAACCTTAATTTTAAAAGCATTTACAGTTTAAAGATGTATTGCATGCAAATTTGTGAGCATGAAATTCAATGTTCTGCTGTATATATATTTTTTTAAGAATTATGCATAATGCATATCGTATTATACTAAATGTAGTTCATTAAATAGTAACGAGATAAAATGTAAAAATTATGGTAACGTTTGCGTTATCAACATTTTAACAGCAGTTAGGAGTATTTGATATTAATCTTTCAGATAAAGAAGGTTAAAGGATGCTATATCAGTACATATTATAAATATTTAAAGAGCGATGTAAAATGTTTTTGCTCAGTCAAAGGATGAAAACTAAGCGAAAGAAAATGCAAAAGGAATCTGTTGATTCATTTAATTTAGCTGAGAAAGTGGCCACTTTCAAACAGCTCATAAGCAGCTTAGCGTTCAATCTAGAGGCATCTTTTTGTTTTATATTCTGGACTGATAACGAGACAGACCTGATACTCTCTTTGCAACCTTAGCTCTCTCTATATATAATAAAAGGCCCAAAGCTCAGGTTTAATGAAATTACGGTGGATGCCAAAAACACCTGGAAATGGAATTTTCTTATTATTCCCTATCATTACATTCCTGTGGTTTTTTCTGAATGTCGGTGGCGTGTAATTTTTTTTCTTCTTTCAGACACCTAAATAGATGGCTGTTGGGGACAAGGATATTATCTGAAATCTCTCAAACTATATCAGAGAATACATTTAATGAATAATCATCAATTGGGCTGGGTCCTCATTTGTGTATCCACTCCTCAAGAACAAAATGTCACAATTTCAAATGGTGAGGAGATTTACTCATATTTTAAAATGCAAATTCGAGCATTCAAAAGTTTCTGAACTCAAAAATTCTCAGGTAGATGAGGGTTAGTCAAATTACGACTTTCCGAACCATCCGAAGGCGCATCAATAAATAATACTGAAAGGCAGGATCACAGAATCGGCTTCACTAGTATGTACTGTGGCTCAGTTCTAAGGGTCTACACCGTCAAAGGTACGACATTTGCCTAAGGAAGTATGTCCCGTCATCGAGGAGATTAGCCACTCTCCCCAACTTTTATTGCACTCTCCAGGATGACAAGAACTAACAACCATACCAGAATCTTTTCATATCAATTTGGAAAAGCCCCCAGAGGGGGAACAAATGAGGGTCACGTAGCATAGTATCAATATTTTATTTTATCTCTGATATCGACTTTAAAATGAATACGCCAATGTACAAATAATTTTGGGACGTTTTCTATTGCTTCATTGTATTGGGCCATATCTTAATAATATTTCTCAATATTCTCAAAGAATGTTCAGAAAACTCTTTTGTTATCAAATGATCAACACAAATAATCAAACATTTGTGGTGGACATTTTGAACTTGGAATTCTCCAGTCCCAATGACGAAACCCATCTGTAGAGACAGGACTACCCTCCAAAAACCTAGATATCATTTCAAAAATTTTGAAGTCTGATGTACAGAAAAAATCTATGCTAAGGAAATTGAATTACTTTGAACGGAAAAAATCCAGAAAGATTGTAAACGTTTATCAAATTTAAATTATATAATGAATTTTTTACATGTGCAAAGTGTAATATAAATATTGATTAGATAAAAATAGTTGTTGTGTAATCATATCAGCCGTTCAAGTTTTTAAATTTTATTAATAACAATTGGAAAAACAAAAATATTTTGAATTTCATAGTAAAGTAAGAAAAATTTGTTTTTAGTTCATAATTACAAAGGATTTATGTGATATTTCTACGATTCTTTTTTTATTTTCTGGATGTTTTACAACATCATTACGTTATAATAGCTAGCTGTATAACAGCAGATTGTCACCCTTATATATGAGCTATATAGGTGAAGGGATTACTACCGTTAATTCTATTGTCTAAAACAGCAATTAGTTCCTATATGAATTATTTATAAATTAAATAAAAAATATATTTCGAAATCAATATTGTCTATAAATGTAAAAGCATACTGAAAGTACATTGATCACGAACAGCATAAACTTTAAAAGAAGATAAACTTATCTGAACAATAGAAAAAATATTCAGGCGAAGAAATTCGCATCGTTTATAATTTATTGTCGGAAGATCAGTATTTTCAATTTAAAAACAAACAAACTGAAAAGCATTTTTTTTATATATGCCTGTGTCATGGAGAAAGACGATTTTTCTAAGAGTGGCTCATGTCCCAAATGTTGCGGTTTAGAAGGAAAGAAAATACATAAAACTTTCAAACTGAAGGATGAAAAAAGTTCAAACGATGCATTTTCAGAAAGCAAATGTTCTCAGTTCGGAAATAGGATCGAAAATATTCGAATGTGCAATTTTTGCATTGTCGCTTCCAAATGGGTTTCTTGGGAAACACATCCGATTCAGGAAAGGGTTCTCTTTCGAATATTTTTAAATGTATCAATAAAATTCTCAAAGATCTCAAAATTGTCTTTTTGGTCTTAGCGTAATGATAAAAATTACAGTTAGTTTTTTTTTTACTACAAACTTTTCAACTAGTTTTTTTTTAATCTGCATTTCAAAATTTGTGCTTGAATATATAAATAAGAGGAAAAAACAATTTTTTCTTCAATGGTAAGTAAAAAAAAAGCATTTGTGATAAAAAATACAACATTTTTGGAATATTATTTGGGATTTTGAAAGGAACATGGGCATACGGATTGCAATTAGTAAAAACTCTGAGTTTAGCTGAAATAAATAATTAAACGTCATTAGTAGATGGTCATCGAAACTTAGTGGAATATATTTCATAAGAAATTTTTAATAGATCAAAGTTAAAATAACTTTCACGTTTTAATACTATAGATTTATAAACGTACATAATTTTGTCTTCAATTTTAGAAAGATAATTTAAATTTTCTTTTTTTTATTCCAATGCATGATTACGGTGATAAAAAAAGGAGGACATATCTATTCCAAAGTCAGTTAAAATATTCATGAAATTTTAAATTTACAAATATAAACGAACAGAGAATCATTTTTAGACATAAATCTATACTTATAATAAAGCTCAATGTGTGTGTGTGTGTGTGTGTTGGCGCTCTACAGGCCAGACCGTTGGACCTACAGCTACCAAATTTGGTACATGTATACCTTGGAGGTCCAGAATGTGCACCTTGGAGCCCTTTTTTCGAATTTTTAATTAGAATTTGAATTAATTAAAATTTAAGCGAAATTTCGACGTTTTTCCGCTATAACTTCCGAAAATAGAATCGCATAAACATGATTTTTACATCAATTTAAAGATTAAAAAATTAGCTTTCTAACGGTATCAGTTTTTTTAATTTATAACGTAAACTTCTATTTTTAATGAATTTTTAAAGAAATATTTTAACCATGTTTTTTTAGCACGTAACTAGATAAAATAAAAGAATGCCGGAAGTTCAAATAAAAAAATTATCATCGCAAAATAAATCTACAGAAATGCAACTTTCAGCACGTGACTGGATAAAATAAAATAAATATAAATGAGATATTTTCTTTAAAAAATAAATGCAAAGCAAAGGTTTCTACAATCGTTTGCAATATCTATGTCAATAACTCAATAAATCTTCTTTATTTACGGTAAACCTGATGGAATTTAGACAGGATATGCATTGAATTCCCGACTCAATGGCATATTTATGTAATCGTTTGCAATATCTGTATCATTAATTAAATACTTTTTTTCCCTTTCTCGCTTTCTTTAAAAAAACATATTTCATATTTTGGCAACATCATCGAAATTTTTTTTTTAATATTTAGGGAGCATAACCGATGGTTAAAACTGACTGATTTATAAAAGTAAAGAATATTATTAGGAAAAGGTGTACTTTTAGAACTTTCCGTCCACCATCTTAAAGAAAATATTAATTTAAGGTCAATCAATGCCCGGAATTACTTCAAGGCTAATGAATATGTGATTTAATTGAAAATTTTAGAACGCTTTACTCATGGCGAACCAGCTGGTCGCCAAAGGCGGCTAGTAAATAAATAAAAAAGATTAATAAAATATTTTAATGACTCTATAATAAAATTATTTCAAGTAGAAAAATTTGAGTAGTCTAAAATGTGCTGCAAAATGTTCTAATAAGCTTTATTTATTTTATAGGTTTTTCTTTTAAAAACTATGGTAGGAAATTTGTATTCGTACACATTTCACATTATATTTAAATGAATATGAAACAGATAAATATATTTTAATAAACTTTGCTTTATATATACTATATCGTTTAATTGAAATGAGGATTCTGTAGCTAATTTCTTGTTAGAAATGTTAATCTGTTGTAGGAAAAAGAATAATATTTCAGTTATTATTACTTTTCAAATATAAGTCAGAGAAAATACATAAATAAATTTTTGATAAACCATAATCCAGTTTGAGTATTTCTGTTATTATTACATTTAAAATATAAAGGAAATGAAATGCATAAATATATTTTTGGTAATATTTTGTAATTTTCTGTTAATTTATAAACTTTGTCCTTTATTGCAGTAATTATCTCTGCTAATATCTCTGTCCATCTAATTATTTGATAAAGAAATACATCTCTCCAAATATACATAATGCCGCATGTGTCCAGGATTGCATGACGGAATGAAATTCTATATATAATGCTATGTATAGCATATATAATGTTATATAACAATGTTATGCATAATATATACAATGTTAAAATTGCATACATTTAAAGAAATTCGAATTATTAAGAAATATTTGCTATGTGTTATTAATTAAATAAATAAAATTACTCTGCGTTAGTAGCAAAAATTATGTCTAATATTCAAAAATAAATATTAAATAGTTTTCTGTGATTAACAAATTTAATGTTATTCTATAAAAATTACTTATATTTGAAAAGTTGTGAAATTTGAAATCAGTAGTATCGGTCTTCTATGTGAGACACTCTTTCTTTTAAGAAAATGACAACAAAAAAATTTCACTCTCATGTATCAGACACATTTTTATTCATTTCGCCCATGTACTATATATAATTTTCAGAGTCTCCATTAAGCCTAATATGCGTACTACAAAGTTGAGAATTGTAACGTAAAATATTCTCTAGCTTTCTAAACATTCTCTAACTTATTTCAGAAACATTTTGTGGTAGACTCCTTTTTTTAAAAAATACATATATTTCAAACATACAACTCCGAAATTTTTCTTAAGAGTTTCTCGGATAAAAATAGTGACTAAATTTTCTGTGAAAGAGGCTGTTGGTAGGCTAAGAACTCGGAAAATTGCACTTTTGTGAGAAGTCTGAGCCTTTAAATGTAGAAATTAATCCAATCAAATGATTATTCATTGACCATTATCTTAAATATTTTCATCTATGCAGAAAAGAAAAGGCGATTGATATTATGAAATAAGTATAAGTATTTTCTTCTCTCTTGTTGGAAAAATAATTTCAATTTACTATGCTAATTTTATTTTGAATTAAAAATAGAAGAAAAAAAGAATCCAGAAAACTCAGTTTAATACTATGTTTAAAAAAAACTTCTTTACATTTATGACTTAGTGCATATTTAGGAATAACTTGTTTTAAAACATACCAGCAGGTGACCGAGCTCCGCTCGGAGAAAACAGGTATCGAAGCTAACTCGAAGATTTAAATTTTCAATTGTGATTTATCAAAACAATACATGCCATAAGAAAATTTGTGAAACCATTGGTGAAAAGATAACCGGTTAAAGTGCACCATTGTAAACTATTCTAAACAAAGTTAGAGTTTGGAAAGGGAACTATTCTATACAAAGGTAAAGTTTGAAAAGTCATAGGAAATAAAATGCATAATGGTTGAAACCTATTAGGCAATAGACAAAGAAAATTTAAGGGCTGCCATCTATAGCCATTATGGCGAACTAATAAAGTTTGAAAATATCCTATCTGTAACTCCGAACTGCTTGACCGTAGCGCTTCAAAACCGGCGCCAATCGATTCCTCGTGGCCAAAAACCCCAGACCCCCAAGTTTACCGGAGTTTATTAATTCTGGGACGATTTTCGACTTGGCAACCATTCCTCTTATTATAGTATTAGATTTATTTGGTTGGATATTTGCGCAAAAAATACGAAATTTAATAATAAAGAAGCTTTACTATATTTGTAAATGTTTTCTATAAATGTTTTCTTGAAAAATGCAGTAAATAATATTGATGCCAGGTATTATTGTTTTTAAACATAATGTATTTTGTGATTCTACAACACTAATCAAGCATCCATGTTTGAAACTATTTGAAATACTAATATTATAAATAAACATATTCTACATACTTTTCAAAACTGTTATTTTAACACACTAGATATCTTTCCTTTTTACTACAGTTTGGAATTTCAGCAAATTATAAACAATTAAATAACACTTTGTTATTATTCCATAAGTAAAGGTGAGAAACTAAGTACATAATATCTGGTATTTCTAAATATCTTTAGTTATTAAGTTAAAAACAGAAGAAAATTGATAGAAGAAAATTAAACTCATAAATCATTTAGGCTGTGTCGTATGATTGTTTACAAACTTCGTTGGAAAGTTAAGCATACAGGAAAAACGTACTTTTGCTATAGTTATTTAATAACGCAAGCAGGGCACAATGACTTTTGTTAAAATAAAATTAAGTAAAATAAAAGAGAGCACAAATTAAAATGTACATTATAGATTTAATTAGAAGGCGAATTTATGATTAAATTAATTACAGATTAATTATAGATTGAATTAGAAGGTGAATTTACAATAGCATAGCACTCCGTTTAAATAAACCCTAAATTTTTAAACATTTATTTGAATACTTGCAAGGCTACTGTTTCCTTTGAATCCATTTCACCATTATTTTATCTGCTGTTACGTCTACATTGTGTACTAATGTAAATTTTCATTCAATTAGATTAGTGGTGTTCTTTACATATTCCTTTCATTATTTGTATTAAATATTTTGTATTCCTTTCATTATTTGTTTTATAACTTTTTTATTCGTTTCATTATTTTTTCAATGTATCTTTAATAGTAATGAACTTGAAAGTGGCAAAGTGCAAGTCGAAGACACTTTTCGGAGGTTTTAACTAAAATTTTTATTTATTAAAATTAAATTGAATGTCAGTGTTTAACCTGAATGCGATGACTTCGGAAAATCTTTTTATACAAAAATAAATTTCATAATGCGGGAGCAAAAAACTTTATAATGATATCAATTTAATAATGTTAATTAATGATTGAATATTTTTCTAAATATTGGAAATTTTCTAAAAATATTTTTTTATTAATTAGCGAATGAGGATCACATCATTTTCCTGAAATTTAAAATAGTTTTTCCATTGTTTCATCAAATATTTGTTTACCTGATTTTTTTCCATTGTTGAAAACAAAATAAGAATTATCCCATTTATATTTGTGTGCTACATGAAACATTTGTAAGAGTAAATATACTATATCGCATAATTTAAAAGATGTATGTAAAGTATATCCATTCATTTCTTAGTGAGTTACATAATTAAAAAAAATTCGCTGAGAAACAGTTCCGTGTAATCACTCCTCTTCCAGTTTCTGGACTTAGTTTATAAAATGTAAAGGACTTATTCCTGATGTATACACATTTTATGTTTATTAACTACCTGTAGAAATAAATTGCATATTTAGTAATGATAAAGTTGGTACAAAAAAAGGTTTCCAAGGAATGAATTAAATTTGAAAAATATTGGATAGATAATATATATTTGAAATATGACGATACTAGCTTTTCAAGATAATCACTTCTTTATTTTTGTATAACTCAAATATTATTTTAAATAATGTGATATCAGCTGCCAAATATGATACATTAATATGCGATTTCAAATAAAAAAAATTGCTCAAGCATCAGAAGAGAACAAATGAGATGACATATTGCAAACATTTATTTCTTCCAGAACTTGTATAATTTTTATTATTTGCTGTAATTGGTTTTCATAAAAGTAATCAAAATTATTTATCTGTTTTCGATAAACAGCATTCATTATCTCTTTAGTCATCACCTATCTAATTCAAAAGGGGGAAAAGTTAAAAATTATACCTTTCAAAATGATACATGCCTCTATTTCTCAGGAAAAAAATATTTTCCAATACATGATTAGTTTTATGGGTTTTCTCTATAAAAATTAATCTTCTGCGAATAGTTACCGAACGAACGAAAAAAAATGCACAAAATAAATTACTTTTGAAATTATTGAGAAAAAAAATTCCGATTACCTAACTTTCCTTTACTAACCAGTAACGTATAACTGAAAATGAATCTGGAAAGCAGTTACAAAAAGGAAAATTAAAAAAAGATATGATCGTTTAGTTCAGACCACTGTTTTATACCATTAATACCCCGGTCAAACCAAATCAAACCATCACATTAAGCACGATCATGCTATAAACTAAATTTTCCCAATTTATTTTCTTTTCTTAAAAATACATTTTTTATGTAGCAAGGACTTAATGCACTCATAAAAAAGTTGAAAATCGATCCGCATTAGCCCATACCAGCGCATTCTAAAATAATGAAAAGCCAAGATGTAAATATTTTGGGGAATTAAAAATTAGAAGAAAATGTACACAAAAACCGGCCTTCTTAAAAAAGTTAACTTCAAACATTTTAAGTTTAGATAAAATAAATATTTGTACAGGCTCAACAATAGAATATCTCTGTTTTCTGAAAATTTTGACATATTAAAAATCGCACATTTTAGCTTCCATTGAGATGTAGTTCAGCATGAGTGCTTTTATAACATATCATTTATATTTCTACGGATCATGAGGTAAAATTTTAAGGAATATTGAATGAGGATTCAGCATTCTAGCCTTTTATTGCTCATAGATATGAAGCACTGCACATTATCTACACTTTACCCATTTAACTTTCTTTTAAATTTAAAACAAAGCTTCAATAAACATGAAACGATTTTTTCCATTTTAGTTTTTATAGGTGTAACGAATTATGAATTATGTGTTTTACAGCTTATATACCATTCACACAAAATTCTACTCCAGATAATAAAATAAAATTTCTATGGGCATGAAATGACCAATCAATGAGAATGCAATTTAGCATTTATGGAAATCATTCATATTTGTTGATGAGACATATGCAGCATCCATTTTTTCATAACTTTAACATCCATTTTATATGTTAGTCTTCGTCGTACTTGAAATAACCAATCACACTTAAATCCCTTTCATTTTGTACCCTTCCCTCTTTTACACCCTTAAATTTGATGTAAGCATGTATGCTTTCACAGCA
>JAPMOQ010045887.1:25000-44008 GCA_026543055.1 Argiope trifasciata | reverse complement strand
TGTAAAAGAAATTTTTGTCAAGTATATACAGACACAATTGTATTATTTCGTTTGGCCTGTAGATGTCATCAAAACATCAAAGTTTTTATAGCACATTATTCAAACGAAATTCGAGTACGAATCATGAAATAAAATTTTGATGTGAATTAACGGACCATTCAGTATTCAATTCAATATCTATGGAAATAACTCATATCCGTAGACGTGGCCTACATATTGCACATTTTTATAACATATTAAACTAAATGTTACACTGTTTCACATTTTAAATTTGTGTCTATCTTTGACGAACTTGAAATAACATGTTCTTTTAACAACCTTCCATCTTTGAGAATGTTATTAAAGGTTTTAAGACATTTTATTATTGGCATTCTGGCATAGAGCTGTGATGCTAGGGATAAAGTGGGATACTCCGTGCTCTCGGTGTCCCAGATCGAGCATGTTTGTTTTCCTCCCTGTGTTCTTTCTGTGAGGTGTATGAAAGACATCTGACAGATAGAACAAACCCTCTTCCCGCGCAATTCATACTAATGGTATACCTGGAAACAAAATTATCTGAAATATGGAACTTCTGGACTCAAAACTGTTCCAATGATATATTAAAAAAATTCCATGATTTTTTCGTGTTAAAAATTTTCCTCTTCTAAAAATATTATTACGACTGTTTTTCGATCATTCAATTCCTTCTTATAATTTATTAAAATTAATTCGCATTTAATATTCCAAAAATTCATATTTTAATGCAACCATATAAATTGATTATTTACTACTATCTGAAAGTAGTACATTTCATTTATTTGAATTTTTATAAGACCTGACAGGCCCGATTAGCCAAAAGATACGCTCAAGTTTCTCTTCAAAGTCATAAAGCGAAAGACCGGGTGATTAACAATGCGGAAAAGTAGGAAGAAATTTATTAAATGAGTGTAACAGATGTCATTACCACGCAACCTTTAGATTATTCTCCAATTACTCAGCTAAGCATTTGATCCATAAAAATGTTTTAATATTTCTCGAATAAAACTGGAATTCATGTTAGTACTAAGATAAAACTGGGGTAGAAATTATCTTATACTATTATGGGAACACTGTGAAAACTATCTCAGGAAATATATATTTATATATTTCCGTAATTGTAAAAATTTCTTTGATTCTTTTCAGGTACATATAATAGTATTTGAATAATAAGGAATTTTTCAGATAGTGTTCTGAAAAGAATGCTATCATTTCCACTTTTAAATTGTCATAAAAATAAAAATACTGCACCAAATGTTATCAAACTTGGTAATAATTTAAAGGAATTTCTATTCAACTAAAAAATTGGGAATAGGAATATATTGCCCCCCAAATTATCATCATCGGTGGGGATTGCGTTGTATGCAATATTGTTAAAAAATAAGACATGATACACCAACTTCCTGTCTTAGTTTGTTTGACAACATTGCATGAAGCGCCATTTCCCCCTTGTTGGGGAGCTTTTAATTTTTTTGGAGGGAAAGAAATCCCCAAGACCTCTTTTAAACTATAACTAAATTTAATAACATTTGGCACAGTAGTTTTCCTTATATGACCATTTCGTGAAAATTTAATTATAACCATCCTGTACTATCGGTTTCAAATAATTTTTACAGGAGTGCAATAAATTAAAATTATAACATAAATATAACCTGTTTTTGTTTAAAGAATAGTTCTTTTACAGCCACTTTGATTTCGGATTTACACTAACATTTGACTTTCCCTAGAGTCCCATTTCCGTAACCTTAAGCTTGTAACTACAATATTAAGTCACAAATCTAAAATAAAAATTTGTTTATTAGAATCCCTGTTAAGTTATATTTTGAAATAATTATATAAGCTCTGAATACATTCTTTCATTATTCTTTCTGCCTTCTGATTTGCTGTACTGAAAGTGTTGTTGCCTAGTCTTGGATTTAAATCTGCTACGAAATGAGTTTACTGCTTCTTTTATGAATAAGTTTAGTTTAAAATTGGCAGTTCTGCTGATGCTCTAATATTAGAATTATATTTAGTTTTAATATCAGAATTTATGCGGTTGTAAATGTAGAAGAAAAAGGGAACAGTTTAATTTTACTTTAATGTATTCTGTATTTCCATATCCAACGTCTAACACGAGTAAGTTGAAAAGATTTGAAATTAACTCTGTGAGAAAAGAAATTTATTTCTAAAATAAACTTGTTGTTGACACTTGACACTTGTTGTTTATTTTCTTCATAACCTTTTAGATTAAATTGTGAGTAGTGATGTATTGTAAAAGATATTAGAGAAGTACCCATCTAGACACACTATTATGTTAATAGGGCCTTGGATATGATTGTCAAAGATTAATTGATGAAGGATGTAGTAAAAAATCCCATGAACATTGTTAAACTGCATCGGGAACTAAATGAAATGTAGTCTCTGTACATTTTTTTAAACACTAAACTTTTAATTTATTTATAAAGCAGCATTAAAATTTTGCTTTCCTTATTTTCTCTACCCATAATGTTAACGGAACATGTCAATGAAAATTGACTACTAAAATAGCTATGAAATAAATAGTGATTTATTAGAGTGACACAGGGCTAAAAAAATAAACATTCTGTGGTTGAAATATTGTAAATTAATTACAAAAAAACGGGATAATATCGGTTCCAAAAAAGATAAAATTTAATTTGAAAAGTGCTGAAATTTGTTTATCCTTGGAAATTCTATGACAAGTACAAACTAAACTCATTTATTAAGACCCTTATTAATCAACATTTTCTAAACTCCGAAATAACATATATTTTGTAAATAAGATTTGAAGTTTGAGATCCCATATATAATATTCAAGAATACTCAAATTAAGCTAATAATTAGAATCGGATCGCTCATAATTGCTTTTGGCTTTCAGATGTGATTTTACATAACAAAAAACTGTTATTCAGGCTTTATTACTCTCACATAGGAAAAATAGGAACAATCATAGAAACAGCATTACCGAAATATCTGGAGAATATTGTTCAAAATGATATTTTAAATAATATTATTATGTGTTATTTAAAATAATATACTAAAAGAAATGTTTTGTTTTTAAAAAGTACTAATTCAGCAAAGCAATATCAAGGAGAAATCTATTTCTAATTACTTCACATTCAAGAAAACATTATTTTGCATTATTAAATCCATAGAAAATTTATTTTATAACTTTAGTAACAAAAATATATGTGAAGTTATAGGAATCTATTCGGAGATTTCCTTTTAGAGAAATAGCCTCATTTTTATAATATTTTTTAAAACTATATATGTTTCATAACTAAGAAAAAATTGAAAAGTTTAATTTTTAAATTGTTACATATTTAAAAAAAAATAATTAGCCTTGTTCCAAAAATCATTGATAAAATTACATTCTAAATATACATAAAATTTTTCAAGCACTTATTTTTATGACAGTTATCTGTACTAAGCACTAAACCATTCATAGAAATTTAAAAAATGAGATACAGCTGAACAATCTAGCTAAACTAGTTATTTTTCATCAAATGCTTTTAATTGACATTTAAACACCTAAATATTTTAGCTTTGCTTAATATTAACATTAATTTTTAAAGAAAAACAAAAATCAAACTTCATAAAACAATGTTAGACAATTTCATATAAGAATTTCAACAATCTTTTGCGATAGAAACATTTTCATTTTTACTTTTGACTGATTTCTGTTCCAGAAAACTTAGTTTCTGAGTTTTAGTTTGCACAAAATAATACTTGTTACTTGGTAATAAATAAATACTAACTTCATTTATAACCCACATAGTTTAACATATAAGACAGATTCAAAAGGTTGATAAAGTTATATAAAAAACAGTTTATAAAACGACCTACGCAATTTAATCATAATTTTTGTAATTTATGAAAAATGACTACTTAAAATGATTTTGTTTTCTTAAAATAATAAGTTTCAATTTATAATCTTAATACACTGATGTAAAAAAAATCCCAACACTAGGAAGGAGCTATGCTAGATAAACGAAATTTGGTAGGCGTGTTTATACATCTGAAAGATGACGTCGTTAATACATCAGATCAAATCAAAATAATGAAAAGTTAATATATCACATCAAACTAGTTAAATTATAATTTTATATATAGTTAATATTTATATACTATAATTTTTTTAAATGAGACATTTCCTAGACTAAAGAATTTCGATAACATTAACCGAATCGATAACAATCATCAAAATAAAATTAACTGTATTTCAATGAGGGAAGAACACTTGTTCAGGGTTATCTATAATTTAAATCCAAAATAAGATTTAGAGATTTCTTAATTATTATTTGATTGCGGCAATTCTTTAACAGTTTATTCCTATATTGGTTATATTTGCATTGTTTTTAAGTGAAATGCCATATTTGTATTGATTATTTATGTTTGAATAAGTGATATACACTGATGGAAAAAAAATCCCAACACTAGGAAGGAGCTGTGCTAGATAAACGAAATTTGGTAGGCGTGTTTATACATCTGAAAGATGACGTCGATTCAAATTTCGAGCTACGCGCGTAAGTGTGGCGCTAGTAGCGACACTATGAACATGCAAATGAGGTTTGCTTTAAATAAGCGCTGTAAGGTTCGTGATCCTTATTTACAGTTGAGATTTGAAGTAGTAGGTTAATGTTAGTCAAGGATGCCTCTGAAAAGACGAAGAAGCCATTATCAACAGCTCACTGAGTTTGAACGAGGTCGTGTTGTAGGGCTACGAGAAGGCGGGTTTTCTTTCTGCGATATTGTTGAAAGACTTGGCAGGAATGTATCCACTGTTCATGAGTATTGGCGGCAGTGGTCAACGGAAGGTACTGTCTTAAGAAGACCAGGTTCCGGGTGGCCACGTGGTACTACTGAGAGGGAAGAGCGTCGTATTCGGCGTATGGCTGTGGCTAATCGTACTGCGTCTGCAGCTGAAATTCGAGCTGCAGTTGGCACCACAGTGACACAACGAACTGTTACAAATCGGTTGCTTCAAGGACAGCTCCGAACCAGATGCCCTGTACAGTGCATTCCTTCTGACTCCAAACCACTGCCGTTTGCGATATGAGTGGTGTCAAGCTAGAGCTCATTGGAGGACGGAGTGGAGATCTGTTGTGTTTTCTAATGAAAGCCGGTTCTGCCATGGTCGCAGTGATAACCGTTTATTGGTTAAAAGGAGGCCAGGTGAACGCCTGCTGGTGACCTGTCTGCGGCCTAGACACACAAGGCCTACTCCTGGAGTTATGGTTTGGGGAGCAATTTCGTATGACAGCAGGAGCACTTTCGTGGTTATCCCACGCACCCTGTCTGCAAATCTGTAGGTCAGTCTAGTGATACAACCTGTTGTGCTGCCATTCATGAACAGCATTCAAGGGGGTGTTTTCCAACAGGATAACGCTCGCCCTCATACCACTGTTGTAACCCAACATGCTCTACAGAGTGTCGACATGTTGCCTTGGCCTGCTAGATCACCAGATCTTTCTCCAATCGAGCACGTATGGGACATCACTGGACGACAACTCCAGCGTCATCCACCACCAGCATTAACCGTCCCTGCATTGATCGCCCAAGTGCAACAGGCATGGAACTCCATCCCACATACTGATATCCGACACCTGCACGACACAATGCATGCAGGTTTGCATGCTTGCATTCAAAATTCTGGCGGTTACACCGGTTACTAATGTACCACCATTTCACATTTGAAATGGCTCTACCTGTGATCTTGAAACTTTAATCAATTAAATATGTTACCTAGACAAATGTATTCCTAAAATATCATTACTGTAGAATAATTTTTTCTTGGTGTTGGGATTTTTTTCCCATCAGTATATGATTCGAAATAGCATTAAATACCGATTTTTTGAAGTTGTGATGCTATATTAACTATATTTTAACTCTAAAAATCAGATAAATGAAAGTATGGTTTTCAGATGCATTTGCCATCTGCAAACAGGGTTTAATAATAATTTTGAATTTATGAGACATTTAGCTTTCCATAGTCACTCACATATTTTTGATGCTTACCGTCATATCAAAAATATTCTGTTCACAAAGATGTGGATATTTTATTAGAATAGATAGAAGGTGGTAAAATGTTTCTCTTTTTCTCAAAGACTATGAGGGGTGATATCTGTCATGAAAACTTATCGAAGGAACATTCATAGGCTTGTAAATATTTAAAAAAGTGTGCTATTGTATTCGTAGTCTTCCCTTCTGTAATATATTGACCTGAACATTTTGGAAGGCTTTCATAATGATACATTTCCTTTCAAAAATAGTCTGCACATTTTTCAAAGCAAGGATCAAATACGCTTATATGAATAACAAATGCCGACGGGTTGAATAAAAAGATACTTACATTTATATGTCTTTCTTATATGTATATATTTCTCTTTTGAATTAAACCAAGAATATTCGCATTTTTGTTTGGTTTGTCACAAAAATGAATATGAATATTTTCTGTTAAACAAAGTACAGCATCTTCTTAATTGGCCTGATAAATCATACCACATTGTTTTGAAAAAGAAACATTGCCGAATTACCGACTGGAAGACTTGTATTGGACAGTTTTTAAAGGTTTCATTCTATGAAATTGTACCCTTTCTTTGATAAATTATTTTTTACTTTGATACATCAGTTTTATATCCCTAAATAAAATTTCATTGAACCTAAAATTCTATTCCATTATTTAATCAAAATGCATTAAATTAAATTAGGAATGTTTTCTTTTCTTTTGAGAAAAGGAATTAATGTATGCTGACTTCTCTTATTTTTTTTTTTTTGTTTATTAGCATTTAAGTTAAAAGTATGTTTCTACTTCCTTTTCTTATTAATTCCATGCGCTGCTACAATGTTTAGTCTGAGGGAGAATATTTTGTAAATGAAAGAAAGAAATAAATCTATTTTTTCCCCTATTTGATCTGTGAGGCATTAACGTTGGATGAATTAACCATGCTAAGAAGAGATAATCGAAAGTAATCTATTTTAGTTAGATAGTTATTCTAACAAACTAGAATCAATACGAGGTCGAAATCCCGATAAGCCATATACCTTATATAGTCTATGTTGGTCCTACTATCAATAGTTTAACGGAATTAGAATGTTCGGAATAAAGATTATCCTTTCTTTTACATTACCAGGGAGTGGATATCCTTTTCTTCTTATCTCTCATTGGAATGAGGAAAAAGAATATATTCGTTTGTTCCTTTTGCTACTGTCTAGTAAAAGAACCAGTCAAGTATTTTAATAGATAGCAATGATTTATAAAGTGTGCATATCGATTAAAGACAGCAATTAAATAAAATTACTTACATTTTTGTTTCGGCTTCAAAAATTGTTTCAAAATTCACTGTAGTTTGAGGGGAAAATATTTTGATGATATTATTTTCTGATATACTCATTGATTAACAAAGTGAAATAAGGTTTTTGGTTTTCACTTTATCGGAATATTCATCATCCAGGAATTTAGTCAAACATGTTTTTGATCCTTCAGGAATTTTAATAAATCAAATTTTGAAACCAGTAAAAATGTTTTGAGCCTCAAAAGTAAATAGATAAATATCCACTTTTAGCAGTTATGTACTGTGATTTAAATAATTTCTTTATTGAGATCTCTAATTTGAATTGTTTGAATTTTATCAAAAGTTTTGTAGCTCGACTGGAATAACTTTAAACATTCACATATTATCTGTGAGACGATGACTGGCTATTGGTGACTCATACATCACGAAAAGTTGGTAGATTTTGCATTCAAGCTTCTAAATTGCATGTTCCTCTGAGGTCATCTTATCATAGGATATGAGGCATTAATGACGATACTCAAATATTCATGTGCATCTTTCAAAAATTTGAAATTCACAGCGCTCATAGATATAAATTGAAAAACACTGTTTTCCAAACTGTTCCAAAATAAAAGGCATATTCTGGTCCCCTATTCTGGAGTCAAACTGAAAAACTTGAAAAAATTAATAAAGACGATAAATGTAATTTAGAGTCATAAAACGTCAGTAGAACCAAAATAAATGTACTTTGAGGGGGCGTAAAGATTTTTATTCTTAATAATTTTTAAAGATTTTCTTACAGTGCATGATCGGTTCAAAGATCATATATACACACCCTAGAATGACCTTTGTTTCTATGCTGTCGATTAAGTGATGCTACCATTATATGTTTAAATGGCTTATTATATGAATTGGAAAAGAGCTTCAAAAGAAAATTTCATTTGAAAGAATTTTTAGTACAATATCATGCCACTTGAATTACAATTTTATTTGCCTGTCTTCAAATATTTGTACAACACTCTGATGAAAAACTCTAAGAAAATAGTGAACAACTGCTTTAAAAATTCTCCACAAATATAAAAATTATATTTCGAAAACCTTTTTTTTTCAGCTCCTTATTAAAATAGTTCATATTTACTAAAATAAATGAAATATTTAAAAAAAAACTTAGATAAATAAGAGAACAATGAAGCAAAGATACTTTATGAAATTGTAAAAACCAAGGGAAATTTATTACAGAATGTTTTTCAACCTTAAAAAAATTTCGAGTTTGCAATTAAATTTCAATATGACTCTAAAAACGATTACTTATAAAAAACAGCATGTTTGTAGAAATCCAAACTAAATGAAATATTTTTGTACGCTCATATTGCGAAATGTGTGACCTACCATAAAGAAATAAAAAAATTACTCATTTGAAAGTTATAAATAATTAATTAGAAACTAAAAGAAATAATATTAAGCTGTCGAAATAAGCTATAGTGTAGTGATATTTTGTAGGGGCACATATCATCCCTAGCACTTTTTTATTTTAATTATAATTTAGAATATTTTATTAGCATTATAAACAATTTACCAATCAATAATTGGACACCTGTTATAAGAGAAATTAACCATATTTTTTTAATATTGAGTAGTTAGTAGAACTTCCGACTGAGACAATTTTAGCCTTGACCCTCGGGAACATGATTTATATTAAAGTTTGGATGAGAGGCAGTGGTATTTTCTGCAACTCAAATTGGAAAATACATGGAAGTACTTTCAGCGACCGTTTCAGCAACCCTTAAATTGGAGAACCAACTCATCCCCGATATTTATTTTAGATTAAACTCTGGTCTCTGTGCAGAGCAGTCCAGTCGATTGACCACACAGTCTTCATACCAATATGACAAGTGTCATTGTCATACTGGAAAAAATAATACAAACCTTAAAATTGCTTCAGTGTTGGAAAAATTTTGGAACAGCAGAGTAGAAGTCAGTATTGAGCTTATGAGGAATAGAAATTAAGAGTCTCAATGCATACCATGAGAAATCTCCGCAGACCTTAATTACACCTCCGTCCAAGATTATTATAGGCGCAATGCATTCTGGCAAAAACCTTCTTCATGCATGCCAAACTCTACCATTCGGTTGGCAGAGATTGATATTTGATTCATCACTATACAGAACCTGTTTACACTCATCTAGGAGCTTGCCTTGCACCACCTCAGCCAAGAAGAGCTTTGTAGTCAAAACCTTATGGGCTGCAGCATAACCATAAGAATCAAGCAAATGCGCTTCCTTAATTATAGAAATACCAGTTTCGAATGTTTTTGGAGCACCTCGAGTATGTGGACAATTTGTTTGGTGAGATGTTTTCAAATATCTTTGGACACCTCTTGTCAATCACCGTTTTTCAGTTTAGTGGATCTCCAGTGTCGAAGCACAATCTCCACTTATATCTCACATCTTAATCACAAGAGTCGTTGCCGATTTCGGAGTGGTTAACTCAGAAGATATATCCTTTAAAGACCGCACATTTCTATGATATCCGACAATTATGCCTTTATTTAAATCAGGCAGCTCTGAATTGCATGGAGTCTTGCATGCGACTAATGCCAATGTTTTTTCCTACATGATATGTTAGTACAGAAGACGTGATGTAAATAATGACCGCAGTTATTCTTATTTGCATTGAGTGTCCAAATACTTATTAATAGATGATGTAACATAATATACATAGTTATTCACATTGAGGGGAAAAAATTTAATCATATTTATTAATTTTTCCATTGAAAAAATAATAAAAAGTCAATTCATTTTAAAATATTTCTTAATACATTTTCAAATGGGAATATTATATGTTTCAAATTGTATTAGCTGATTCACTAACATTATTCAGCTAAACTGCACAATTTGAAAGTACGCAAATATTATAGTTAATATAATTTTTTTTGTATAATAAAAAATCTATGAATACTTATCGCTGTCTTGGATTATAACATTTCTATAAATATAAACTGAAGAAGGATTATTACGTCAAGTACTTTTCATATTCATAATCAAAAACATGTACAAATAGATAAAAAACAATACATTTTGTTAAAATGTCATCAGTATTTTAAAACATGACAATGATAAAACAGTATGATAAAACATATAATATAGAGAAAAGATTATTCTTATATCAGTTACATATTTTAGTTGCGATAGCAAATAAAAATCTAAATAAGTTTTATTATTAAATTTATATTTAATACTTTTAAGTAAATGAAAAGATAAAATCCGAATAAATAGAAAAAATGATTTCTGTTATTAAAGAGATTGAAAAATTTTAAACACATGATATATGGATATCTATACTCAGATTTTATTATTTTAGACTATAGGTGGAAAAGAAATATGTGACTGTGAGTACATTTAAAAACAAGAAAAATTAGTAAGAAAGCAACAACGACTTTTATTTATACGCAGACAGGGCATCAGAAAGACAACAAATATTTACAAGCGAGACGAACACACAGCGGCTCACAGCAGTAACAGCAATCCACAATTAGTAATAACGTCCATAGCTCACAAAGCGGGAGGGTAGGATTCAGCTGGAGAGAGGAGTTTCACTCTTTCTATTCAGATGGCTAAAACACTCCCCTCTTTCTTCTAGTTTTAGCTGTCGACTCACTACATTACACAACTGGATACTTCGCACGTCAGAATACGGCACACAACAATTCAACACTCCGCCTTTGCTTAGTTATCCTCTCGGTGACTCCGGCTATTCTTCACTACTACCAATTCAAGACGACTCCCTTCACGGCACCTCGTAGCTTGAGAGCGTCGGCCTTTTATAGTTTCCGGGAATCAGATCTTAAAGCTTTTGGGACAACCAAGGCTTTTCTGGTTCCCTAGAAAATTATTGATACTTCCAGCGTTATCCATTTTGTCGTCAATTCACCACAAGGTAGGCAAGTTTTTAGCCCTTTTCTGAAATTACTAATGCGACACCCGATAGCATCCAATACAAATGATTGTAAATCCATCTTTCTTATGATGTCACTATTAGCACTTAGAAGGAAAATTACATGTTTGTTAACGTTGCTCTTCTCTTCCAGAACTGAAGTCCCGGCAGCCTCACTTCAATTCAACAGCTGGAGTAGGCTTCCCATTGATGTGAGCAATTTTTAATCTGGCGTTGGGCGATTGCCACACATAGGGAGAGGATATCATTGACGAAACTGTCGACAGCTACAGATCCATACAGATTAAATATCCAGACTTAATTTCGCTTCTCGAAAAGCAAAATGCCCCATGAAGGCAGCCACTGTATCGGAACAGAATTCTTCGGAACGAATTCTAGCCAGGTTGGTCGGTTTATAACTTTGAATATGCTCCACCAAACCAACCGAACATCGGGATGGCCCAACAGTGCCTTCAGGAGTCTATTTGAAAGCCAAGGATTCACTTTCGTCTTCAAGGCCTTTTCAAAGCAAAGAAATTCGTCCGCCAAAAACGCTATGATGGATCCCTTATCGATACTCGAGAACTATTCACAGTTCTCCACATAGGATAGTTTGAAGAGGATATCTGCCCATACCGGAAATATTTATCTGCAACGACGTAACATGACCGGATGCACAGTCGATTCCTGTTCTCTTATTTGCATAACACCTCTATAGGATCCTAAATTAGGATCAAGGCCGGCTTCCTGGGAGTTAAAGACCGTAACTACAAGGATCAGTGATTCAATCCACGTAGTCTTGATCTGTAGCACTATAAAGAGATATCAAGATGCTGCAGAGAGGCTTTCTTTTCAACTGAGACTAAACCATTTCGAACATGTTCGCATCAACTCCTGCATCTATAGGCACCGAGATCGGGTTGACCCTAACAGACCCGTTCGAAGAGAGTTCATCCCCAAGTGCCTGTACTTCCGATTCCACTTCAGAGGACTCATTCAGAGAAAACAGTTTCAGCTCTGTAATTACTTGACAGTCTCTCTGTTCTTGCATCTCCTTATCAAACTTCGGTTCATTCTCCGGATTGCTAAGCTCCTCTTCGGTGATACCGGTCTCCATTCGATCTTCGGCTTTTTTTCTTCCACTTAGCTCTAGCCGTTTTCTTCAACTTCGTCAGCCATATTTTGCACATCTTAAACTTTATTAATTTAATCTTCTAAAAATGGTTTCCACTGAGGAATTCCTTTCTTTTATTCACTCTTAATTTCTTCTTGTTTGGCTTTAATTTTTTCCAAAAGTTTCTCCAGTCCAGCTTTCAATGCTCTGATATCCCATCAACATCATACAACTACCCCACTCCTGACACCCAATTGTTACGGATTTCCAACGCCGAGTTCATTTTGTATAGTGGGTGTGAAAAAACACAATTTAAATACTTCAGTAAGAAAGCAACGACGGCGTTTATTTACACATAGATAGGACACAACAAAGATGACAAATATTTACATCCGAGAAGAGCACAGAGCAGCCCACAATAACCGCAATAGCCAGCCAGTAGTAATAACGTCCACAGCACACAAAACAGTCTGACAGGATTCAGCATGAGAGAGTATCCTCGGAGCTTTGCTCTACAGTCTCTCCAGATAGCTGAGACATTGCTCTGTCTCCTCTCTCTTTAGCTGTCCACTCACTAAACAGCACAATTGGATACTTCAAATGACAGAATACGGCACACAAAAATTCAGCACTCCTTCTTTGCTTAGCTATTATTTCGGTGACTCCGACTACTATTCACAACGACTAACTCATGAATACTTCCTTCACAACACCACACAGCTTGAAGTTTTATAGTTACCGAAATATGGATCAAGAATCTAGAGCCAATCAGGGAATATCTTGGCGTATCTCGGTTCCTATTGGATGGACCATAAAAAATTCTCTATTTTTCTAGTATTATCCATTATGTCGACAAATTCGCCGCCAATTCGAAAAATGGTCGTCAAGCTCTTAGATCACTAATGCAACAACCGATAGGAACCAATATTTTATTCGTAAATTTGATAATTCTCAAAAGGAGTTTTATATAATTTTCCAGAATACATTTTATTATAATGAATCTTCCTCCCCCTCTCTATATATATACATGTATCAGCCTATATTTAATATAATACTTTTCTTCCATTGTTAAAAGTTAAGTCAAAGCTTTTTTCTAATTATCTGAGCTATTTTCTTAGGAAAGAAATGGAAGTTATATTAAGTCTATAAAGAATATCCGTCTGAAAAGAATTGTGCAATTAGAAGATAGTTTATTTGAAAAATTCACTTTTTAACAGTATTCTGATGACATCGAATTTGACTTCATTAAGATGGTCAATCTATTTAATAACTAGAACATGCGTTACATCATGTTTGCCACTCTGACTTTTGTAAGACTTTTTTAAGAAACATTATCAAGTGGCTGGTTTCAAGGACGTCTAATAATTGAAAAATCTAAGATGAATTATGTCTTTTAATATTTCACATACCGAGAAGGTAAATGATGGCATTTAGGAAAAAGAGAGATTACCTCTTTTGTTAGAAATATTTTCGAATGAAAATAATTATCTTTTTCTTGTTTCAGATTCTGTATTGTATTGTAATATTTATAAAATAAAATTTTTAGTATAATCCCAAATTCTTTTGTTTAAATTGCTTATTATTTTAATCAAAATAATGGAAACTAAATTAAAGAAGTAATAAAGGAAAAATCGGTCATTAAATAAATATTTTGCTTTGAGAATATATTTGTGATTTAATCAAAGAGTTAAAGAAATAAGAAAAACATTCACCAGCTGAAAGATTTTTCCAAAAGTTTTAATATGATAAACAAAGATTTGGTCTGAATAAAATAACATAATTTTCAACAAAAATATTTATATTCATTGCAGAAAAATGATTTTTTTATGTGTTTTTATTTGCAAAACAAGTTTCAGACACAAAAGCCACTCTTGTTTGTTGTTTTAAAATCCATTGTTGCGCAAAATAAATTCTTACCATTCAGATTGAAGCAATTTTTTTCTAGAATTTCTTGTAAGAATTTTTCATTACCAATCTTTTTAGTTTTATTCCGGTAGATAAAGTTCTTAAGTTAAACGTCAAAAAAAGTTTTTTTTTTTTTTTTTTTTTTTAATTTTAAACTCAAAGGATTTATTGAGCAGGAATTGAAGAAAAGGAAATTGCATAGAAATTTTTTCGTTGTCGTAGTGATGACGCAATGCAAAATTCCTTTTGTTACTAAAGTTACAAAATGTTTTGATGTGAAGTTAAATTTTTGAAACGTTTATATATGGTATCAGTTTAACAAGATTTTTTAAAAAAAAAACCAGACACTGAATTAGAAACTTGTTTAATTGTTGTTTGAAAACGTCTACATGAACTTCATTTTAATGCGATAAAGTGCACTAATTTTTAATGAATTTGCATATAATGTATTCTAAAATTTTGGACACTCTAAAGTATAATGATAAAAATATCTAAAAACTCATTAGTTTGTACAAATACTAAAAATTTTAACAGCGCTGATTTTTGGATTGCAGTTTATTTTGTATTGATAAGAAAGAATAATCTAAGTTTGAAAGGATGTTTCGCGTTTTGAAAGCCTAAAAGCTTTGTCTAATTATCTATTTTAAATAAATGTTTCTGAATTTTCGTTTAATATTTTTGGAAGTGTAATGTCATTAAGGATTTATATAATTTAATTATTTTTTTTTTCATTTAGATTCAAATTGCTCATGCCATTCCAGAAAATCTTATGCTCCAATGAATATGCTAAAATTAAAAGGATAAAACGGCTTCAAGAACATTTTTCTGCTTATTTGGAATAAAATATGTTTATAATGAAGTTGTTAAGATTACTTAATTGCTTTGCATGTTGATGATTATTCTTGTCTAAGACTGAAGAATATTATTTCAATTTCCATAAGTTTTCAAAAATTATTTTTTATAACAAATGCGATTCTTGTCTATAATGCTGTGACTTAAACAATAAGAAACAAAATATTTCAGTCATCCCTTATGCCAATACTGGAGAGAGTATGCTGACAAAACTTATTGTGTGGCACTTTTATTGACCATAATGATGAAATGGTGAGATAGTAATGTCACAGTTTCATTCAGTTTGCCTATCGTAGAAGGCCCTTGACTATAAAATGTTTGCACATTTGTGTCAGTTTTAAAAGCCGAAAATGGATGAAAAGGTAACATGATGGTCAATCATCACTTACACTTGTTTAGATGCTGATGATGAAGCTAATGTCCAGAGGAAATTTCATTGTCACACAAATTCATTCTTTTTCCTTGGCACTTATGCCAATAAAAACTAAAAAATATGTCCACTAGTGTTATATTTCAAACATAAATAAATAATGAAAAAGCATTTCAAATATAAATTAATACATTAATACATAAATAACATATTTCAAACATAAATTAGTGTAAATAAACAAGTCTTGCTTAGATTTGTTTATTTAGCTGATTATTTAAGAGATTCTTATCTTAGAAACTTTACAAACGACAGGGTATGACGCTTTTACAAATAACATTTTCTAATTAATTTATAATTATTATTAAAACACATTCGACAAATCATAATTTCTGCATTGAACATTGCTTCTACATTCAAAACATAATTTTAAAATTTAAATATTGAGAAAGAGGAATGCAAATCTAAAATATGCAGATGTCACCCTAAAAATTTTAACAATTGAATTAATTTTAATAATTAAATTTGTAATAATAATTAAAATATTATATTATATAATTAAATAAATATTGAAATATATGTATTATGACAAAGAATTGTAATTAATTATTATGTTATAGTTTGTCTTTATATCATCATAAGTTTTTTTTGCATTATTGTTCGGACCAGTTTTAGAAAAAAAATACAATAGTCTCGTTCATAATGTGATCGTGCATAATATGAATTTATAAGAAATTACAAAATTTGAGACTTGTTAATATGTGACAGAACAAAAAATCTCATGCGATAAACTCATTTTTTTAGTTACGAAAAGCATTCATTTGAATAGAATTACATGTAATTCATATAAGTGCAGTGAAGCTGTTTTTAAAAATAAATATGAATGGTAACAACAGTTAAAATTCAAGAGACAAGTTCCAATTTACATTAATTTATTTGATAATGTTCTTGCCGCTTAAAACTATTTTCTTTTATTCGGAAGAAGACCTACACTTTGTGTGAGAGTACATTTTAGTTAGTTCCTGATTATAGATTTAATTTAATTAAGAGAAATGATGTTAAATTTTATGGCAACGACAACATTAGTTTTAAAAATAGTTTCTATATTTTTCATAATGAATATATTTTTGAATAAAAGAGAAAATGAATAAAAATTGATAAGATGAAAGTTGTATTTGATATATTGTAATTTTAACTTACGTGACTTTCTCTATTTTGTTGTTTTGCCTCCTTAATAAATTTCAGCATTTCATACATGAAAACATTTTTTTCGATTTCAGTTTCCGCTGATTCAGCAACAATAAAGTTTCTAAGATGATTACAGATGTCAGTTTCCCTTACTAATCGATCACCAATGGTTTGCAGATTCTGCAACATAAATGAAAATAAATCATTATGTGAATTATTTTCATAAAATCAAAGTTATTCACGGTTATTGTCATTACATAACACTAAATTGATAAAGTTAATATAAAGTTCTGTTATAACTTGAACCCATTTTTCTGTTATGCTAATAAAAATCAACAATCGCAATTTTTGTTTTCTCGTAAACGAAATATTGTATTTGTTAATTAATTCGAACTGGAATTTGTCATGGCTCTTTACTTTTCACCCCTCCCCCTGCTTGAGTTTTAAAAATGCGTTTTTGTTATTACATTTCGTCTGTGAACAAGATGCTTTGATATAGTTAGTTGAAATTTGGCACATGGAATTTATAAATTTATATTAAATTTTGAATGTGATCTATCTAGCTGTTAGATTAAAAGTAAACTAAATAGCTCTGAAATGCAAATGGCTATAAAATCAAAATTGTGGTGCACATGTTTAGCATCTAAAATAATATTTATTCAATTTTGAACCTAATCTGTTGAGCGGATAATCCTTTAATCTTTTTGTATTTTTCCATGTGGTTAAAAATTACTTAAAACAATGAAATTTAGCACGTCATTTTGTAACTTCTATATTTGATTTTGATCTTAAGCAAAAAAAAAAAGTGTACAAAATACATTATACCCTATTTTATTCTGTAAAAATTCTAAATCTCGCCAAAGATCAATTTTCATAACAACTGTTCCCAATGCCGGGCAAGGTTGTTCTCAGTTCTGTTCAATGTTTGCTATTGTGTGAGAGAGAACAAAAACACAAATTGCCTTTATTGGTGGAGATTCGAAAAAGTTTCAGGGATACCACTCATTCTGGTTTAATTTGTAATCACTTTAATTTATCAACATATATTGAACTTCAGTTTTCACTATTTATAAACTATAGAATAAGATAATATATGGTATTCACAAATGTGAAGAAATGTATGATCCCTTAGATATAGACCAGTATTTATAAGATGAAAAGGCTTCTCTTTGAATCCGAATTTCTTGAACTGCATTAATCAGAACTTCTTGAATGTTTTAGTCCAATATTAATTATATAGTATTAATATTAATACAATATTAATATAATAGTATTAATAAAACATAAATTCAATCCATTTCGGTATATTGTGTTCTATTATGCCTAAGATATATCATTCTGAAAATAACAAAGTTGTACAATTTCATTTTCTGAATTACCCGAGGTTTGTCTAATAAAAAAATGTTGAAATAATATTGAAGATCAAAAATTATTTTATAGAAAAATTAATATTTAAAAAATAAATTCAGAGCTACAAAATTACTCTTACAGGAGACAGCTGTGTGATTAAGGATGATCTTGCAATAAAAATAATACGGATGAAACAATTACTTTCAGAAAAAATGTGCCATAATCAATATAACCTTTTCTGATTATTAATTCACAATCGTTAAAAATTATTTTAATGTAATCACATACATAAATAACTCGGTTAAAATTTTGAAATTTTCTTTTCCAACATCGTTGTTGATCATTACAAAGATCAAAAATTTTCCACGCAATAAATAAAAGAAATTGTGAATAAATGTTACTAAAATGGGTATGACTTGGATAAGTTTTATTTAAGATTTGTAACACACATTTCTCAAGTTAATCTCTTTGATGTTCTCAGAACATAAAGAAAATAGCTTAGTGGCGTCTTAAGAGTTAAGATCATTAAAAACGCTTTTAAGAAACTTAATTAAAATACTAAGATAATTTTCGCATCCGAAACTTCATAAGAATAAAGCTTCAAATTAAAGACTTTCGCACTCTAATGAGCTACGAACGAGATAATTAGAATTAATTTTTCTTACAAAAATGTGTTAAATTTTACAGTTTGGAAGCTAATAATAGTTGTTATTTTAATGTAGCTAATGATAATGAATTCTTTTTTAATTCAATATTTGCAATAACTTGAAAACTGAAAAATTAGAATTAGTGTAAGACTTCATATTATTAACAATGTTTCAACTATTTCAAATTCCAGAGTTAAAATGTTTTCAGATGGAACTAAATATTAAATGTTTCTTCATTAAAAAAAGCAAAAGAAAATAGAGGGATAGCGAACAGATGAACCCAATTGGGGTTAATTATGCATATTAATCATGCAGAAAACTTTCATAGTAAAAAAATATTCAAAAACTTACAATTATTATGG
>JAPMOQ010045887.1:0-20000 GCA_026543055.1 Argiope trifasciata | reverse complement strand
GCCGTTATTTTCCGATTCTTTAGAGTGCTTAACAAGGGTTGCAAATAGAAGAATATAATTTCAATTTATATTTTTTCCCCTTTGTATAAAAATGTTTAGAATAATGCACAGTTATAAATTCAGAATTAATTACGATATACACACACACAAAACAAAAAACTCTTCGAAAAAATTTTGTAAAGAAATAAATGTAAAAAATAATTCCAAAACAGTGATGGTTTTAAAGTGTTAAATGCTTTTGATATCTTTTATTAAAATGAAATGTTTACTAATCTACCTTTGAGTAATAACTTTATGGCATATGCTATTAATAAAAAACAATTCTTGTTGCAAACAAGTTAATGAGCAAATTGCGAGGAAAGAAAATAGTGAATTATTTGCTTTTTGTAAAATATAGTAATCCTGACACCTTTTACCCCATCTCTAAAAGTTTTTAAAATTTCTTGTAGTCATAAAAAGAGTTGAGTTTTTTTGGATAATTGTCACGGTTTTGTAATATATGTTCTGACGTTGAACTGTAGTTTAAAAATTTATCCTAATTTTAAATTATAACTTCATTCCACCAAAATTGAACAACTCTTTATCCTGAATTTGTCATTTTATGTTTTCATTTAATTGATGCTGACCATGAAAAGCAAATTAAATAAATTCGAATGATACTTTTATCTGCACAATGCATGATATATATAACATCAATCTATATTCAAAATTCAAAATTTTCTGCCAAGTGATTTAAAGAAATGAAAATCCTAAGAAACGAAGCATTACATTAAGTTTTAATAGTATCCGTGTATTTTTATTTACCATCGGAATCAGGATTTGAATAAAGGTGGAATGATCCAATTCCACCAAAGGTAAAACTTGTTTTTAGACATAACGAAATTAAAACTTTTTGTGTGTCCGAATGCCTTATAATGGGGTATTAAAAAGTTTTGGAAAATAAAGACAAGGAACTAGTTTTCATGACAGAGCTGTTTCCTCAAATTGCCGAAACATTCCAGAGAATATTTGCTTAGTTTCAAAATAAATCTAACAATTACTTCTATCTCATAAGCAAGCTATAAAAATATATTTTATTTACATTTTTCTGAAAGCTTTTATTATTTATTATTCTTGGAGCATTGAGGTGCATATTCAAGTTTTTAATCAATAAAAAATATCCTGCTTAAATATATCACATTGGTTGAAAATATTGGAAGATGTCTTAACTAAATGTAACAAGTGTCAATGCTAGAGAAGCACTTTTTTCAGAATTCAAAAATTATCACTTGACTCACAACTGTTCTTTCAACTGAACAACAAATATTAGATACAGAAAATGTTGATGGACTTTTAAAGATTTTATCTCACTTATTTTTTGATTTACTTCCAGCTGAAATGCACTTTAAATTAACATGTTTATCGAAAGAAATGGATGAACTAATAGAACTCAATTTCTGGCCTCTAATGAAAAAAAAAAAAAAACTTTATTCGTTCGCAGAATTTAAAATTAATATACCTGAAGACATTAACCTAGAAATGCAGAAATAATAACGATTGAGAACTTTTTCATCCATTATTCAAAATAATTAATTGTTTGGAACCCGAAGTTACTTAATTCCATGAATTTCTTTGGATGCATTGAAAGATTGAATTAATTAAAAGATTTGAACATCGGAAGTTATTGTATTTGTTAAAGTGGGGAAATATTGGCATCGTAAATCAAATTTAAGTTGAAAGGAGGACATTAATTCATCTGCTGAGTTCTCATTTTATTAAACAAGAAAAAAAATTGTTTATGCTTTTACCTTGAATATCTTAAGAATTTAATTCCATTGCTTAATTGAAGATAAATGCGATCGTTGTAATCTTCGTTAAATGTCCAGAACATAGAGGATAAACCAATAATGAAGGAAATTCACTAGATAAGGAAATTTTAATTACATTAAGTTTCTTCAGGGTATTAATTCAAAAATTATTAATTTTGCTGAATTACCGTTAATTTTTAAAATAATGTGTATTTTAGGTATTTTTATGATGCGTACAATGTATGTTTTGATCAATTGATGTATGTTTTTAATTATTTTATTTTCCTATTTTATTAGTTTTATTACCTTTTTATATATTTAATCTGACAGTTGAAATTGACTAACTCAAATTTAAATAAAACGAATTTTAAAAAGTACCGAAATTTAAAAATGACATGGCAGGAAACTGTGATCATTCATTCATTTTATTGATCTACATTTTTTATTGAGATAACAGAGAAGAAAAGTAGTTTAATTTGTGGGCATACAGAGACCGCTGAAAAATAGGCAAGTAGTTTTTAAGAAAATTTCTATCTATATGTTTAGCGAATATCTTCAGAGGGTTATTGCTTCATGGAAATAAAAGAATTCATTTAACACTTTATATAATGTTATATAATAGATCAATTTATTTGAGCAATCAATAAAGGAAAAATTATTTTGATAATTAAATTCTTTCTTGTCTGACCATTAAAAATAATCAAATAAAAATGTTTGATAATTCTCTAATTCCTTCACATTATTCCATCACTTTTTTTGATAAATTACCATCTGAAAATATTATATTGTTGAATTAAAGGAGTTATCTGTATCAAAATTTTCGAAAAGAAAAATTGCTGTATAACTGAAATAATGAATAGGAAATTCATATGAAGTTCAAAATTTGTTCTGTAACTTTTGCTCAGTGTATGCTATCAATCAGAATTTGAACTTATAATCAATGTTACCCTAGATAGAAAATAGCTATCTAATATATTTATTTAAATTTATCGGAGATAATTAATTATGTTAAATAAATATATATTTTTTCTTTACATTCTAAGTTGGAGTCAAATTTTACTTGTATTGAACTATTTTTTATCTTTATTATTTGTTAGATGTACACTTTTGTACCAAAAATACTCTATTCGAATCTCTGAGAACACTCGCAAAACTGTTGAGTAATTGAATCATTATTTCTGCATCACTTGCAGTTGTATGGGTGAATAAATTTATCGATGTGATGAGAACATTAACTAAATATCCAATATATGTTTTAATTTATTATAGTTTTATTAGTTCATTCAAAACCGTTTAGAATTATTCATTAAAAAGGGAATTTATCCAATGATTCATTTGCCATTTGAACAATAAAAATGGATCTAATATTTTAAAAAATTAATCAATAGAAACTTATAATTTAGTATCGAGCAATACTGAAGATGTTATTGATTTCCTGGATAAGAATGCAAAGTTATGCTAATGAAGTGTATTATCGAAACTAGTCAAAGTGATAATTGGGCTACTGGAATTCCTTGTTCACTGCTAATGTCATTATCCTGATTAAATATTAGTTTTCTTTGAGAATGAAGTCGTAGTTAGCATTCCTGATGCTATTAACCAAAAATTAAATTCATTACACTTTTTCTTATTCTAATTTATAGAATGTCTTACTTATTATAGTAAATTTCAAAATTTTTCCACTTAAAATAATAAATTGTTTCATTTTTAAATTATTTGTAATTGTGTTAATTATTGGTAATTTAAATTATTAGTAAATTGTGTTCTTTTTCAATTTTAATTTGGTAATTATTGTGAAATTTGTGAATGCAATTTTTAGAGTACGGTATTAGTAGTTTTCAGTTTCAGCTGATTCATTTTCTCACTAATCAGGGGTCTATAATATTAAATTTAAATTTTATTATTGGCGTTATTTAAACTAAAATAGCTAATGACAAATATATTGAAAATGACATTTCAAGTAAAATCAACAGTAATAAAAATCAGATCTTCAATTATAAAATTCTCTATAAAAATTTTAGGTTTATATACAACGGAACAATTCTTTTTCGCAATTATACACGTTTAAATGAGAATAATATAATATTTTCATGGCATTCTACGTGTTACTTCGAAATTCAGATGTTCATGCTATTCTTCACAAGCTCTGAAACATATCTAGGCTATTCTGAAGCTGTCCCATGCTATTTTTCGAAAGTACTATACACATGTGTAATATTTGTAATTTCAATGTTCAGTTAGTTTTTGCTAACAATCACATTTCAATACAAGTATTATCCATAATTATATGAATTCCTAGATGCATTTGCTTACAATTTCTAGAAAATATCTACGCAAAGAAGTAAAAATAGGCATTATTTACTTTGGACATTGCAAAAACCAATTGTGGTGCTCGTATTTTCTGTTACACATTCCATCGAAGAAAACAAACCGAAAAGTTAAAAATTTACGAAATGCTGAAGGCATGTGAAGACTTTTAGCACACTGTTTACTTGGAAATGTGTTCAAAAATCTGATTTTTTTTCTTTCTTCTTATCTAAGATTTTTTTAAATATCTTTATTTCACATATAGACGAATTGTAAGGTTAGTCGTATGAGGAAATGTGATTACAAATTTAAATGAGCATTTCAAACAAAAGCAAATAATATTCAATAGTTGTATTATATTTCATTAATTTTAATTTTTATTCATTTCTCATTGAAATTATTTCTCTCTTAGAAGCAATGTAAAATTATATGTCCAATTAATAATGAAATAGAATATTTTCTTTCCATCTTCATAAAATATATTTTGCAATTCAAGCAGAACATTTAGTCGAAATTCCAATTATTAAAAAGTATTTTAAAGAAAGAATTAAATAGCATTTGATTTTTAATAGTATTATGAAATAGTTTTTTTTCCAAACAAGAACTCATTTTTTTGATTTAAAAACTTAAAATATTATGAATCTACATTAAAAAAACTATAAGTTAATTTGTTAAGTAAAATTTTTAACTTTGGAATGAATTCTATTATAATACTTATAGAAAACTCGAAGTAAGCTACATTTCTAAAATTCTATTCAGCAATATTTTTTTTTTTTTTTTTGCGAATATGAAATAAGATATGCTGCAATGGAATAAGACAAATATAATTATTTCTGAATTATAATTAAGAATATATTTAATTTAAGAGAAAATTATTTCTTTACGTTCTAATTTGCTTCTTTAGAATTTTTTCAGATGGGAAGGTAAATTAAAAAATTTAATCAAAACGATAATTTGTAGCGGATTGTTAATTGAATTTTTCTTTTAATTTGAAATAATTACGTTATGTTTCTTTTTTTGTCAAGCCTGATTGAAATGATTTTGCTTTAAAATGTAACATTAATTTGAACTATTCTGTGTTAAATCTTTTTTATGTGTTGTATTTTTATTTGTCTTTTGGTGTAATACTGGAAAGAAATTACCCTACTTTTCTCTTTGCTTGACTAATATCTATTTCTGCTCTTTTCCCCCATCTTATGTGTATTCGTTGATTTCTTTTTATGGTCAAACTTTCTAAACTTAACTTGGAGCATTGCAGGTGCTTAAATAGATTCAGGAATGTCACAAACCTATGTGTTAAAATAAGTGGTAACCTTAGACTTCAGGAAATGTTTACCATGTAATTATTAGCAATATATCATCAAAATTTTATTTAATTTTTCTTTTTGGAGGTTTTTTTTACATAAAATTTATTTTTTGTTTCTTAACATTTTAAATATATAGTTTTATAATGCACTATATAAGCTTAAAATTATTTATTAGTATAATAAGCAATTTTGTTCTACATTTTTAGAAGGCTTTTATAAAATTCTTTTCTATCTCTATAAATATTATTGGGAAGAGACAATCAAATTTTAAGAATGCCTGATACCTGGCCCAGAGGTTGGACGTCTTCCCTACCTCTGTGAACTGGGAGTCCCGGATTCAAGCCCTGATTCGGTTATCGTATTTTGATTCCATGTGTTCTATCTGTGAGATGTGGTAAGAACTCCTCTGTAAAAAGGGTTGTGCAAGTGAATTGGTGTGTGCCATCATTATTTGAACTAGAAATCAAACTGTCCTTGGATGCTCAGGAGCCTTTGCCCACACAAGATGCTGCACACATTGGTTAAATCGGTTACATTTGGTCAGTGGGCTGGTTAAATGCCCCAAATAACAACAACAAATTTTAAGATTAAAACTGAATTTTTTTTTTATCCCGGGTCACTCACATTCCCATCACTGCTAAAATTCTCAGTCAATATAAAATTAAATACGAGTAGAAGACCTCTAGGTATAGTTTGCATCTCCTTGTTTTAACACTTGTGACTCATGTATAAAATTTAAATAGATATTTTCTTCTTCACTATAACTAAATAAGTGAAAATCTTATTAGATTTTGGTCCGAATCAGAGTCATCAAATATGATAGCGAATCTGTTAGAGCTTTTTACATTGAAAACATATTAAGTCCTCCCCTATTTCTCAATATTCCAGACAGTTTATCTTGATAAAAATTTAAAATTATTTGAATTTATTTTCGTGTTCTCGGTCTGAGGCAGTATTTAGTTTAAATGATATGTTTTAATCAGCTAAAAAGTAAAAGATCCAATCAGTTGAAAGCTGAAGAAATTAATGAAATATTGTTTAAAAGTAATTATTTCCTAAAAGTAATTTGAAATGGATATTAATTAAGACCTAAATCAACAAATTCACTTTCTTGAGGTAGTCTTCGTTCTCTGAGGTAGTAATTATATTGAATGAATGTTTTAATCAGCTAAAAAGTAAAAGATCCAATTAGTTGAAAGCTGAAGAAATTAATGAAATATTGTTTAAAAGAAATTATTTCCTAAAAGTAATTTGAAATGGATATTAATTAAGACCTAAATCAAAAAATTTACTTTCTTGAGGTAGTCTTCGTTCTCTGAGGTAGTAATTACATTAAATAAATGTTTCAATTAGCTGAAAAGTTTAAAAATAAAGTTAATAAGTGGTTTAAAAAATGAAGGAAATATTGTTTAAAATAATTTATTTGTAAAAACTGATTTAAAATAAGTTTTAATTAAGATATATATCGAATTTCCTTCGCAAAAATTCAAAACAAATGTGATGCATAAATTAAATTCTTTGGCTTGTTTACATCACCCTCTAAATGAATCTAATTAATCCGCTAAGCTTTTATTATCCAAAAGGCTGAAAGTACGTTTAGATAAATATGAGCATTGCAAAACATGTTTATACATTCTAGAGAAGATTGTATTTAAAATTATTTTCGTGGATAACTTTAATTAAAAATTTATAGAAAAGTTATTTGAAGTAGTTTGTATTAAATACATCAGAAAATTAAAAGTTTCGCAAAGCTCGATGCTGTATTTGACTGTATCGAAGTTTTACTCACAGACGAAAGTGACGTATCAAAAATGTGAGAGTTCTCATTTAAACGCTATATTACTATACAGTGATCTCTCACTGATACGCGGTCGCAAGAATCTCGGGAAAAAAAAAAAGAAAATTGAGATTCACGCATAAGTGAAAAGCCAAAAAGGGAGCTTAAAAATACTATGCTAAGATCTTTTTAGAGGTGAAATGATTTTCTTCGAAATTCTTATAACATCCACTTTAAATGAAAGCGACAATTTCTTTCGTTTTGCCTTTTTAAAACCATCGAATGAAACCGAAGCGTAACCAAAACTCTAAAAACAGAATGTTCGTTATCGATCAATGCTATATCGTATATGCCGAACGTTCCACCTTACAATGGCAGTGGAGACTACGCAGCCCATCGCAACCGTTTCAAGCTGAGGTTGAATTAGTAACCCGAGATTTTGGTTTTGTTCTTCGCTTTAATTACCACAAATTAAATGCAATTTAGAGTATGAAGAAATTGAAATAAATGCCGTAAAACTTGACTGCTGTCATTTTTGACGCTATTTTATTCATTTCTACGCATTTTATCTCGTTTAATTTCGAAAATAAGTGAGAACAATTTCAATAGTCAGAGCTTTTCCCTGCCAGCGTAGAGGTGAAACGTTTCCTTCCATTTCTCCTATAGTATAACGTCACGGGGTGACGTAAATTTTCTTCAGGGTAAAGAAGAACCACAAACCTCCGATAGGAGAACGTCACGCCATATTTGATGTTTGCTTTTCTGCGTGACTAGTGGCGAAAGTTATGAGTCGGCATGTTTCAGGGTTGTTTTGTTATTTTTTCGATGAGCATAAGTGAGTGGTGTCATTTTTAATACCGCACATAAATGAATAACAGTTATCATTTTTTTTCTATATCTCTGGGCCGGACCCGCGAGGAAAAACGCGCATAAAAGAGGGCAGGTATAAGTGAGAGACCACGTAGATATTTTACGTTATTATAGAATTTATATAATATGTTATTATAGAATATATATATTACGTTATTACAGAATATTACTTCAGAATTCTTGACAAATATTTTAAATTCTACCATGAAAAAATAAGATTGACTACGTTAATTCTTTTAAATTAACATATTCAAATAGATTTTTGTCAAACATTTTTTCTAAAATAGATTAAATAGGTTTTAATTTTCTCAATGCAATTACAACTGTGCTACTAAAAATTGATTACACAAGTTAAAACAATCAGAAAAATATTAAAATCAGCTATTCAATAATTAATCATGATCAAGTCAAATATTAGTTTATTTTACTGGGTAATAAATTTTTTACCCAAAAACTTGATAACTTAAAATAGTTTTTAAGCACACGTAGATTTAAAAAAATATTTTTGCTCAGATTTAAAAATTTTTCCATTTATGTCAAATTTCTTCTTTAAGTAATTTTTGGAAAGTAAAATGATAATTTGTTAACAATGTGATGTGTTTTTAAAATAATGTAACCAATATTAATGATTTATAATTTATAATGATAACGCTTTCAATATTTTTATAAAACTTTAAAACACTATCATTTAAATAGTTTAAAACGTTTTAAAATTTTCATATGATAAGGAGTTTGCCCGATAAAAAGGTTTTTTTTAATCCGATTCTAAGATAATGCGATTATAAAAGTACTTTCCAAATCAATTTTTTTTCATATTATTCAATTGGAATCATCTTTTACGCTTCAAAATTTTATTAAAATTCAGACATGAAACTACAAAAAAATGTACTGTTACATAGCAGTAACTGTAGAACTGTAGTACATCATTTATGTTTCCAAAATGATTTTCTTAAAAAAAATGAGCATTTTGGAAACTTCCCTGGCCGCGATAGCATGGTGGTGAGGTCTCGGCTCGTGAGTCGTAGGGTCTAAGGTTCGAGACCCGATTCCACCGAAAATTATCGTTTAACGGGTTCTGCTGCAGGTTAAATCCGTCAAAGCCAAATATCCACATTCTGGTATGATATCGAGAGGGGAGTGACAGATCAAGTATAGTCCTCGTCATCTGACAGCGGTTAAAGATTACGGGGACCGTCCCAAAATAGCTCTATTGATTTAAAACGGGACGTTAATGTAACTAAACTAAACTTGGAAACTTCTTACTTTTTTATAGGTTGAAAATAAATTGAATTTATTAATCTATCTCCTACCAACACTTTATCCTTCTACATACTGACATTATCGTTAGCATTTTTATGGTTTCATTACTAAGGTGGAAATAATATGCCTTTCTTGAATCTGATGGCAATAACTTTACTCATCAATCATAATATTTTTGATTATTATTTTGAATTTTAAGTTCCATAATCCAAAATTTCAACCTTAGTGTAAATATAGTAAATAAAGTGAAAAAAATCGTGTTTATGAATTTTAAATCATGAGCAAGAAGATTTGCAAAGCGTTTTGCAGATACATTTATTTCAGTTGTATCAGCAGCTTTTATTAAATTTGCCTTTTTTTTTAACATTGTACACGTACAGTTTTGTGATCAATATTATACTCAGTTCCTTACGCCTTGGAGCCGAAAACTTGTGTGCACTTTTATCTTACAAAGAATTTACTCCTTCAGTATCCCTATAGCATAATTAAAAATTAATCAAAACTTGATTAATTTTTATTCAATACGAGAGATATCTGAATGCATTATACAATATTTGTTACATAATATATTTTGTATAATAAATTATAAAATTAACCCAAAAGATGTTAAATAATTAAAATAAATATAATTCACTACTTTTATTATAAATGAATAAGTTCTGAAAGATATATAATTAAATCTAGTCAGACTATTTTTGTTTATTATACATTATAAAAAACCTTTCCTTGGTTAAAGCAATCTGGAAGTGAAAAATAATTGCTTCCAGGAATTATTCTTCTGCAGACATTTCTGTTTTCGAAATTTGTATCGGTGGAATCCGAAGTGGATTGTTTATCTAGGGAGCAGTAAACATTTCATGAGAAACAAGAATTGCTTTCAGCTGTTTCTATCCCATTAGGAGGATTTTTGTTTCCAAGAAAGTTGTGCAAATTTGTGTCCTTTTTATTACAGTTTTCCAAAACTATCTTAGTTCTTTTATCTCAATGATTTCATATAACTAAGCTCAGTTTTTTTTTCTGTTCCTATTTTCTGCAGATATATTTGATGGTGATATTATTATATTCCAAAATATTATTGAAACATCCTCGAATGGCTTATGGGTTTGCGTACATTCAAAAGTATCTCAAGCGATTCATTCTTGAGGTAAGAGTTTTTAAAACATTATTTTGAGAAAAAAATTATGAATTAAGTTTTTCCCCCATATATACGAAAGATATTATTTTGTATGTTAGTACATAAAACATTTTTGATTCTAATTTTTAGTTTCGGCGAAAAATTACTTTTTATGGCTGTAATGATAATAAAATGGATGTGCTGTGAAATATCTTACAGAAAACAACTGTATATTCAATTTATTATAGTATTATACTGAGACGGAACCTCAATACAATAGTTATAATTTTTCTGTAATGTAATGGCAAAAATATCGAAATTTCTTTAAAATTTCCCTATAATCTATGTATTTAAAGTTAATAGCTTTACTGGAATGCAAATTATACTTGATTTCTTGTCATTAAAATTGAAAAAAAGTATTAAAAGATAATGTTGTTTGAAATTATTCACATTGTCGAATTTCCCACTTTGCACAATTATTTTAATAACTACCCAAACCAAAAAATCAAATGTCGTTATGTCTGGAGATTAGAAATTCAAACAGACATTCATCTAAGCATTATTTAAGGAATAATAAAAAACACTAATGCAACTAAATCGTAAAGACATTTTCTGTCTCAGGACAAGTCATGATGCTTATATTTAACTTATAAAATTAGAGAAAAAATGTTTCATTGCATCCCATTGGCAGTTAGGGAAAATTGTAATTAGCCTATCGATTTTTAAAGAAAATAATTCTAAAGGAAAATAAATGTGAAGCAATAAAATTAATAGTTAATATAACTGGGAACAGTTTTGTACTTTTTTAAGAATAATAGAAGAAATAAAGACGTCTCTTCTAAAGATTGCTATTTATGGAGCATTATGTTATTTTCTATTTAGGGTGATAATTATAAAAATGCTGACTATATATGAATATATCACTCGCCCCTCTACAAAGCAGAGGTAATGCTTCAAGCAAAGGAATAAAATTTTGATGGTGGATATTATGAGGTTTGCAATCAAAAATGTATGGGGAACAATAGTGTTGCACGCATTGCTATGGTTATATTGATAAGCAGTACGTTAAATACTTACTAATGATTAATAGGTAATTTTTTTATGAAAATGTGATAGATTATATAAGAATTTTAAGAATAGAACATTATCTTACTTAACCTTTCCCGTAACCAGAAGACATGAAGGTATTCTCTAGTGCAGGGATGGGGAAACTACGGCCCGCGGGCCAACTCCGGCCCGCGGATACACTTTTAATTTGCCGGTCAGAGGTAAATTAAAAGAAATATTCATATATTATATATCCATCTCCTTTTCTACTTTGTTTGAATATTATATTTTTTTTTCCTTTTTTTCAAAGAGCTGGTAATCTGTTTACATTCTTTATTTTTGTTCTGCAAAACATAAATCGAAGGAAATAGCAAACGCAGGCAGTTTTCAATCGGTAAAGTGTTAAAAGCGGAAGTTATTTGTTAGTTAGAGCTGTAGATTGGTAGATTGGCGCCAACAAGCGTTATCTTTTTCTTGTGGAGCAGACATATGGGAATTCAATATATTCAAGCAGAATTGGATAATTTTACCATGCAATTCAACGTAAAATGTGAAGCAGTGAGGTTAGATTTGCAGCTTGAATTAATTGAGCTGCAATCTAACAATCATCTCAAGCAATTGTTTCTAAATATGCCAAAGTTAGAGTTTTACAAATCATTATCGAAAGTAAGTTTCTCAAATTTAATATCTCATACCCAGAAAATCAGTGCTATGTTTGCTTCATCTTATATATGTGAACAAGTGTTTTCAACTATGAAACTTAGAAAGAATTATTTCAGAAGTAGACTGACAGATGAGCATTTAGCCTTGTTCCTTAGAATCTGTACATCTAACTTCGAACCTCAACATAAGGAACTTTTAAAAATGAAATCGCAATTTCATTCATCTTATTAATATATTAAATTGTAATACTTGTATATATTTTTTAAAATTTTAGAAAAATTCATCTTGGCCCGCCAAACTTTATTTTTTCGATTTTTGGCCCACGATTGAAAAAGTTTGCCCATCCCTGCTCTAGTGAAAGTGATTGTCATAATTGATATAATTAATTTACTCAAAGGGAGAGTGTGATTTGAGCATTATTTTTTGATTTGGTTAGTGAAATGCGCTATATAGCATTCTAATGACTATATGGTAAATCTGGATTACTTTCATGGCAAGAATTCCATAGAATCAAGACTTATCTTCTGTAAAAATAAAGTGACTGATGTGGTTTGCATTTCTTCTCCACCGGACAACACTAATGCGCAAATTTGTAGAATATCATGCGTAGTTGATCGATCGTGAGTTAGAAAAGCATCCGCTTCTGTTGTAGTTGATGATATACAGTGAGCAAAAAAAGTACTTGCTCACCAGGTAAATTTATTGCAGCATTCATATAAATAAATAAAAAGCAACTAAAAATTAAAAATAACAACACTTTTACAAAACAAATAAACATATTTAATACCTCACAATAAGTATATTTAAAATAGAAAACCTAAAAAAGTAGCATTTGTACTGCCATAGAAATATTTGCACACTAGCAATACAAATAGAAACAGAGGAATTATTTATGTTAAAAACAGTGCATGTGCATGTGCTGTACGACCAATAGTTAATACTTGTAAATAGTATATCACTATTTTTCAGGTTTCTAATAATTTCTTCATCAGATATGACATTGATTTGCATGCACACTTTACACACTCTGTAGGAAGACATAGCTTGTTTTCCATAGAAATAAAGCCACTGATAGTATTTACAATTCCTACAAAATAAAGAGGACTAATTTGCAAATTTGTAGAATGCACAAGATTGTTGATCTCGAACTGAATGAACTTCCATTCCTGTTACAGATGCTGCAGAAAAGCACTTGGTGGTAAGAACAGTCACTTCACTAATGCATGTGGAATTTCAGTCGTCTTGAATTTTTTGAATGATTGATTCTTTAAAATCCTGTGTTTTTTGCATATATCGTACTAGTTTCTGAATACAGTGGGTGGATAAATTTCTGTAGATAGAGTTTTTTTATAATTTCCTAATCTGGTATGGTACTAGGCTACAGGATGCCTTTAAGCACTTTACTGGAAGGCAAAACTTTTTTTCCTTTGAAACCGAAACAACAACTGAGGTTGTAGTGTTAATAAATCCATGACATTTTATGGTATTCAGAAGGTATGATAAAGCAGTAATAATGTATAAAATAGTTCACATGAAGGCATTTGGAAGATCATTTTCTTACTTAAGTCAAGACAAGAGTGTTGTTTTGATAGCTACCTTTTACATAATAAAAAAGCTCTATATTATTAAAATATTTTAAATATATTTTATTTCATTCAGATTTTCGAAAAATGTCAAAAATATTTTAAAATTCCATGTATGAAGAGCATTTCAATTCCTTCTTATGTTTCCCTTTTTATACTGTGTCCTAATATGCCATTATTTACTTAAAATCTGTTTTTATTATCAAGGATTTTTACTTTTTCATAATTATTAATATATCCAGTATTTATAAAAAAAGAATATCGCAGGCTTGTTATAATTAAATATTAATCTGCTTTAAACATAATTAATTCAAATAATAATTTATCTACGAAATTAATTGAATTCTCTTTTAATCAGCACATAGTTTATCCTGACTATTTTTATTGTTAATTATTTAACAAGAAAACCTAAATACATTTTAGTACAAATCCTTTAACCATTTTAAAAACGTAAGAAATCCTTAATTTTGTTTCTCTTAAAAATTTAAACGAATATTTTTAAAATAAACATCTAGATATGTAAAGATTAATGCAAATATTCTCACAAGTAAAATGTTTGACTTTATAGAAAACTTACGTTTGGTCTGCGATATCTTTTCCACTCATTTCAATACACTTGCTAGTCCTTCAATTCCAACAAATAATTCATGGGGAAAGATATCTTTCTTTCGTCTATTATATTTTCGAATGCAAATCATTCATTTTGTTTTTTCTCCAATTTTAAGTCCTTATTTGAAGAATGAATATCTCTACATTTGAAAATTAAAGCCAAAATACACACAAATAAAGGATTTCCTTTACAGAAAATATGGGTTTTATTTAAGATTTTTTGTGCTCATTTCAATACATGTGTCAACACTTTGAATTCTAATATAATTCCTAGTGAAAGACATATTTCCTATTCTGTTCTCGATTGCAAGGAAGTGTCTCATCAAGAAGATAACTGTCCAATCAACTGCATCAGAGGATTCTCACGATGAGTCCCCAGTTAGCACTGCATGTCCAATCAGATCAATACTTCCCTTTCTCTGCTTCAGTAAATATTATCCCACAAACAATGTTCGACAAATGAGGGTAAACAGTTTTCTCACCAATGAGAATAAATACGAAAAGGAATAACTGGTGTGGGGAAAAGAAAAAAATCAATTTTTATTGAAGGTCAGACTTTTTTAACACAATAAATATCAGATTTGTGTGTGTGTGTGCAATGAATTTAGAAAAGAATTTGTAAATTGTATATTACTTAAATTAATTTTCATAATGAGTTTTAAGCAAATCGTATATGTAAAACTAAATTTTGCTAAACTTATGATATGATATAATCCATGCTCACATTCAATTGACGGAATTATCAAAGTTTACTTCATGTTATGAATATTGCATAAATTGCATTCGTAAATAAGCAGAGAAATTACTTAGCCATATAAAATACTTACTTTAGTAAGTTTAAGTTATTATTAAAAAGACGATATATGCTCCTAAAAAGTAACAACTTTAACTGATTCAGCAATTTTGAACTTATGAAATAAGAATTTCATAGAATGGGGGAAAGTATGAAGAGAGTATATTTGAAAATCGTAACTCATAACAGAGACCACACCCTAGAAGGCAATATTTAAAATTTTCTAATGCATGATTTTTTTTCAAATTTTCCTAAATATATATAGACTTAGTTTTCATTAAATGCGTAAGCATTTATAAAATTTCTATAATTTTAAAAGTATTTTAATTTATCAGATTTTTTGTAATTATTTATAATATGATATAATTCAAGTGCAAAGGCAATTGTCGTGATTATCTTAACTTACTTCATGTTATGAATACTGCATAAATTACATCCGTAATTAAGCTGAGAAAATACTTAGCCATACAAAATACTCACTTTAGTAAGTTTCAGTTATTATTAAAAACACGTTATATGCTCCTAGAAAGTAAGAATCAATCAAAAATTTTAAACTTATAAAATAAAGATTTCATAGATTGTGGAAAGATACAATGTGCGTATATTTGAAATTTGTAAATCATAATGGAGAGAATACCCAAGAAAATAATATTTGGAATTTTCTAATACACGATTTTTTTTCAAATTTTCGTAAGCTTATGTAGATTTTTTTATTGAATGCAGAAATATTTATAAGAATTATACAGTGTGTCCCAAATTAAAGTTACCCTCGTCGGATCTACACACCGCCGTAACTATTCATCCGAAAATTCTGAAATTTTGAATACGCCTTAATAAAGGGATAGGAAATACATTTTGCAAAAAAAAAAAAAAAAAAATTAGTTTCAGATGTCACCACTATAGGGCGTATTATCAACTATTTTATTATAAGAATTACACATTAGCTGTAGTTAATCCGTCATGTTCGATATGATGGCAACCATTGTCAGCTACCCTCTGAAATCTGAAAATAGCATGTTCAACAGTAGAGCGTAGTGTCTGCGTTGAAATATTGAGCACTTGGCGGCAAATACTGGCTTTAAGATCAGGCAAAGCTCTCGGGTTGTCACGGCCAACCAGATCTTTTAAATATTCACGGCCAACCAGAGCCAAAAATTGCGTGGATTAAGGTCTGGGGATTGGGCAAGCCAAGCATTATTGAAGTGGCGGCTTATTACACTTTCTTCTGTAAAATGTGTTTTCAAAATATTTTTTACACAGCACTAGAGCTGTGCATTGGGTCATTGGCCCCGGTTCGTCGAGTAGGAAAGACCCGTTATACATGAATACGCCTTCTAGTGGTGATATTTGGAACTAGTTTTAAGCAAAATGTCTTTCCCATCACTTCATTAAGACGTACTTAAAATTTCAGAATTTTCGGATAAATAGTTACGGCGGTATGTGGCTCTGAATAGGGTAACTTTAATTTGGGACACCCTGTATAATTATAAAAGTAATTTTATTTTTTATAATTTTTTGTGATTATTTATAACGAAAATAAGCGTTTTTCAAATTTTTTATTTGCATGAACTTGATATTTAAATTTTAAATATATTGCAATGCAGTTTAAATTCATTGTTATTATTGAGCCCATACTAATATGTTGGTAATTTGGGGAGATATAACGAAAATTTCTGTTATTGTTTTTGAATATGTAATGTATTACTATTTGGATAGAATACGTGTTATTGTTGAATATTCGTTAGAATATCATTGATTAGTTATAAAAAAATTTTTCGCTGGGAAAATCATTATTCAGAGCTTGGATACGCTATTAATAAAAAAATTAACAAACTTATTGTTATGTTATTTACTAAGGAAGTCAGCTTATTATTTTGATTTATAGACAATTTTATATTAAATGTGGGCAAGAAAACAAAATATCTTTAATTCAATTTCTAGGTACAACATTTTTTATTGTCATTGACGTCTCAATTCCCTTCAATAAATTTTATTATAAAAACCTATCGATTGTTAGAATTTTATTGTAATATTTTATGCATTTTTATTGGCATGTTATTCCATATGATGATTTATGAAATGCTCATAATTTATTTCAATTTTCATTTAATAATAATCCTTAATATATATAAAATTATTTTTAATTTGGCTGCGTCTGGATAAGTAATTCTTTAAATCTGAAATGGAATTGAAAAATTTCTGTAGCCCAACATTTTCTTTCATACAATATGTCTGAACTTTGATTAGTATTACAATTAAGGTAAGTAAGTGTTTGATAAAATGTCCCAAATATATAATTATGAGACTTATTTATGATTTTGCTTCAGTTAACCTAATTTGAATTAAAAAGATTTTTAGTTGATTGGCATGATTTAATTTGTCGCTTATATCAATTTAGCCCTTATATTTGCTATGTAATTTGTACTTAAAGAACGTCTGGATCAGTTTAATACACGCTGTAGAAAAGGTACGCGCTTAAATCAGTTTATATACGTGCTGCTCTGGCGTTGTATAAACTACATATTAATATTTTTTTTTCAAAATTATAATGCATCATATCGAATTAACAAAAATTACAAGCGCTTAGTTGATTAGAAAAGTTTTAAATTTCTTTAAAAGTATTTTATTGAAAATTCTTTTATTCAGACTGTCTGGATAAAAATTATCTTTGTAACATGTTATAAATGATGAGGCAGAAATTCAAGAAGCAAATCCTTCAGCAATTCTGATCATTTTAAATTCATTCATCTATAATGGATTTTAAAAGACTCACAGCTCCTGAGAATGAAAAAAAAAAAACAACGATTAAAATGATCTTTGTGTTCAAACAGTTCAAAAAGCAAAAGGATTATCAGAATAATATAAGGAATGCAGAAATTCTAGAAGGTTTTTTAAATAGATGTGGGCATTTTAGATTAATTTCTGAATTAACCTTACTGATTGATTATGATTGCGATATTCACTGGACGTTAGAAATTTTTTAAAAAACTACAGGGTACTATAAAAAACTACTGTACTAAAAGTAAATATACATTTAAATTGTTATACATTTATCTTTTCATTGTAAAAGAGAACGATTTCAATTTATGGTTAATATTTCAAGAAGCAAAAGGACAAAAGTCAATATATTCATCTTTGAAGATAATATTAGAGAATATAAATGATTTATAAAGTTAAATAATTAAATTGCTTATGTTAAATGGTATTATTAAAATTTGCGTATTAAAAACTTTTTATGTTTTACAAAATGATAGTAGCGTACATCCATTTGTTTTCTGATTGCAATCGCAAAATACAGATTTCGAAAAAAATAATTTTAAATGAATGAAAATGTCTGAAAATATTCAATGAAATAATAAAATAAAACTTTATTACCTTTTTTAGAACAATAATTTCACTTCTAATTGATTTTTTTTTCAAAGAAATTTATGCAGTTTATTATCTTGGAGAGAACAATTTTTTAATTCCAGAAGAAAATTGTAATTTCTTTCATTCATTACTTATGTATGAAGGGAATTTTAACAAACTGTTTATGACTTTGGAGACTAATAACGCATAAGTTTTCAGTAAATGGATCTCTAATGCTTCTTAGAATCAGATTAAACACAATTGAAAGATTTTCATGAATATGGCCACTTATGTTTTATTAATTACGTACGTGATTTTGATCTTCAGTTATTCATTGCTGTCAACTATTCAAAACTGAATAATTGAATAATAATAACCTAATAAATGATATTTTTATTTAAAAGGTTTAGGTAAAAGGTCTTGATCACTTCAAAAAACTTAGAAAGAAACATCGAAATAGACTGTAATGTTAGCTGTAAGGAATTTGCGATATAAACAATATTCAATTCGATATAAAACTAGGGTTGGCTTGAATTACGTACAACGACATTCTCAAATGGGATGCATTAAACAGTCTGAATTACAGTAATAAAATTAAGTTTCTGATTTAAATTTTAAGAATTATTGAACACAAATATAATAAGTAGCATCTTTAAAACTTTTCCTAAAATGTAACTCATATACTGTGCGTAGTATATTTTTAATTATAAATCATAAATTGTGATACTCTTTTCTAATCACGATGCTTTCATCTAGATAGGGGATTTTTGAAAACAAACGTAGATCAAAAATAATTTAAAACAAATATCAATGATGTCTTTCGAAAATGGCATTATTCCCAGCAAAATAACTAACAAATAATGTTCAGTAAATTTTAGAGACAGTTACCAGATATTCTATTTAAAATATTTTAAACTCGCTCTTCTAATGAATATAAAACTTCCTGTCCTTTCTCTTAATTATGTAAATAAAGTAGTTTCGGATATGTTATTATTCTTACATAAATTTAGAAAGAGTTCCAAAATAGAATAATTTGTGTAATTCCTCATGAAGAATATGTAGAGTATTTTGTATTGATAAAAATTACTTTCTTTACACAGATTTGAGAGGAATTTTTAATTCAAAAATTAATCCTAGAAATATTTTTTTATATCTTGTAATTACGGGTCTTCAGTTTCAAACTTATTACTGCTGAGCCTATTTGTCATTCGATTTCTTAAGACATTTCAAATTCAAGAAAGCTTTCTACTTCTGATAATCCATTATGACATCCCATATTCTTAATGGATTCATATATAAAAGAAACCGCTTAGCAAATAATTTATATTTCAGACAATCTTTTTATCTTCTAAACTCTACACAGAGAGCGTGTCTGTTTAACAAAGAGGTTAATCAGGCATTGAGAGAATCCCATTTAGCAAAATGATGGTTCAAGGTTCATGAAAAGCGATTATTTTAATAATTTAAATCATAGCTATTCTTATAAAAATCAGCACGTAAAACACGGTGAAGCTCCTCTATGAAGACACACACAC
>JAPMOQ010045884.1:0-26287 GCA_026543055.1 Argiope trifasciata | reverse complement strand
ATAATATTTAAATATGAGGAACTTATTCTCAAATAGGTACTTCAGTTTCTTCAAGATCAAATTCTTTGAATTAGAAAAGCATTAAAAAAATTTGTATGAGGAATAAACCCAAAAATTTTAGTTGAAAACTAGTAAAATTAATTTTGAAGGTTGCTTAGTTGCTACAAACATGCTCTTGCTATCATTCCCAACAGCCTTAATTCTGATTTATATTCAGTTTCGGCTTGATTTCATTTAGGAATATGGCAAGAACGAAATTATTTAATTTGGAACATTCGATTCCTACACTTACACATTCTGTCATTCAGAACCTTAAAAAAATGTACTTATCTATTAACTCTGATATTTTCAAAAGATAGATTCTAAGACAGATTGTGTTGAAACACTGAAAAGTGTTTTCTTGCCAAAAGTGACATTTGATTTAAAAACAAAACTTTGTTAAAACTGACAAATAACTTTTTATTCAAAACAGGCAAAATTGTATTTTTTTAGATAGAAATTTAAAAAAAACTATAATTAAAAAAAGAACGATTTATTATTTTTACAAAAGCTTTTTGGTTTTACTTGAAATGAGCTAATGCATTTTTTATGTTAAAATTGTACACATATTTAGTTAACTAAGACTACAAGACCTTCGCAAATAAAATAAATAACGAAAACTATTGTGGGTGAAATGCAATCAATATCGCTTCATATCCCACTAAAAATGGATTTCATCAGTTTGAAATTTTCAAAAAAATCAGTGAAAAACTTCTTTGGATATTTTCAATGTAAAGTTATACTTTATACGAAAAAATTGAAAAAAAAAATTCATTTAATATCTATCCTGATTATAATATAGTCAAAAAGAATTAAATAACTTTGGAAACGTCGCTAAAAACTATAGACACATAACTTTAAAATGGCAAACCTCTATAATAATTGTTAATTAGTCAAATATTTGTAATATAACCGAAATGAATTTGAAATAATGTGTGAAAACTAGGCGTAAAAATTATAGATGTGTCAGATTTTTAGAATAATAATTAATAATAATTGTTGTAGATATAAAAGTGCCAAAAATTGTTAATCTCAATAGTACTCATGTTTACTGTCATTTTAGTAGAAGTAAAATTGTAATATATATATATAATAGCAAATAATAAATAGGTTTCAAGAATTCCTTTAATTTTTTATTTTAATACATTAGTTAGTTAAAAAAAACCTACTTTTGTTTATTTCAACTCACATTTTTGCGAAATATTCTTTTAAAAAATATTTCAAATTATTTTGATTCTATTTACATAATCAATACTGCTTTTATCAGTTTTACTTACGAAATCTTATATCTTAGATAGAATAGGAAATCTAATACATAGGGAATTGAATTTTTAGACTACAAAAAGACGTAAGTTTTAACTTCAAATTCAGGTTTTAATGTTACAGCTATATAAATTAACAAAAAAAAAATCTAATGTAATTGATCAATAAATGGATTGATTATTGCTTTCCACACAATTATCATTTTTTTAAGATTTTGTTTCTTTTGTAATGATATATATTAATTAAGAAATAACTTAGTTTGAATTTGCTTAATTTAATAGGAGTATTTCCAAAATAGCAGAACTAAGGAAGATTTGTCATATTTGAATCCCCTAAATAGTTTTTAATGAAAATTGATTGTAAAATAATTTTGATAAAGGAAAAACAGTAATTTTTTGTAGTTTATTTGCCTTTAAAAATGGAATAAACTTTCTGAGAGATACTATTACTATTTATTATACTATTCTTTAATATAGAATAAAACATAGCCTATTAAAATTGTTTCATCGATTCAGATAAAGAAAATGATTCCACAAATTGCACCACTAAAATTTTAAAGCTCAATAAGGGAAATTAGGTATCAGTACAGAGAATCTGAACTCAAGTTTGATATTTTATGAACTGTAGCATTTCCTTTTTTATTCGTTTGTTCCTGAAAATATAAAAGCTCACAGCCCTGATTTTTCTATTATTTGGAGAAGAAAAGACAAAAGAAAAAAAGTAATAATTAATATTTTTTTATTAATTACTACTTTTTTTTGTTTTAGTCTTTTCTAATTTCAAATAATGATAATGTTTATAACTGGTTCTTGAAAACTACAATAGACCTCTCCACATTCAGGAAATGATTTTAATTCCAATTTAAGCTCTTTTTAGAGGAGCTTTGACCCCCTCCACCTCCCCTCCAAAAAACAACTTAGTTTTATCTATAAATAAAATTATATTATAATAAATACTAAACTATTGTCAGTAAAATGTTCTCTCGTAGGATATGTTTTGTTGCTTAATTTCAAGCGATTTAAATTACATACTTTGCTAAAACATATAATATTTGTTAATTTTCATTACATTTTTTAAAAATTGAATAGTATTCCATTAATTAAAGTGTTTAAAAATTTGTTCCAAATTAACGCTTCCAATACCTATGCAGAATTACTTAATAATACTTCGGCATATGTGATTGAGTTCATGGGACACGAGGACCGGTTTTTTTAAATGAATCAGCGAAGATTTATCAAACATTCATAGACCAAGTTAATTCATTAATTATTTCAGTTATAATCCCAATAAAATTAACTGAATCTATCGTTCCTATACAATCAATTTTTGTAGAAAATTAGACTAACTCAAGAACTTCTAAAAACGACAGCTCTAACATGAGGACAAAAAACTGCCAATGGCGATGAATTGTCTTCATTTTTCCAAACTTTAAATTTTTTTCTAATCAGTGTTTCTATCTAGATCAAAGCAACATTTGTCTCACCAAACAACAATTATCAGAAAGAAAAAAAAATTGCATTAGAAATGGCCTATTTGTTTGATTTTAGACGTCGATCTTATATTCTGTATGAATGCCACTTATTAAAGTTGAAGTATTCTCAACCTTGTCTATTTTTAAATGTTGAGCACTGGACCACCCGTCCTTAATCTAACAAAAAGGTAACCCGAAAAATATAGGCAAATGTAAATTTTTTTCATCACATATATGACACTTCATTCTCACTATTTCTCTCCGCTTGTTCCTACAATTTTTAATAGTTATACCACAAAGCCCATTAAAATGTTTGGAACTGAAAATGACATTGTATTTTTCTAAAACTTGAAAAAAGCATTACGATTGCTTACAAAATAAATCGTCATCATAACCAAAAGTTTCTTTTCTTTATAAAGACCTTGTGTAACTGTCGAACAATGAAAGTAATCAATGCTATGCGGGATTCTTAATTTTTTTGAAGTCATAATGATTGGATAATGTACAAGTTGCATTCCGAAATTAACACATTTGTGACCATTATTCCGAAATTTAAAACTAAGCATATCTCACAAAATTTTCTGGATAGAAACGTGAAATTTTGTACGTATAGATAAAAATAAGAGAAAAATTGTACTAATTAATACTTAAAATTATGATGGATATATAAAAATTAATTTTCGTACAATTGCCTACCTTATTTAATGAAATTTTGTAATTCGAAGTGTTTGGATGCAATATTTTAAAAAAAAATTTCTTAGGACAACCTTTTGATGCTTTATTAGAAGAAGAAAAGGTGACTTTAGAAACCATGCTAACATAGCTGCAAAATTATTTTTATCTTAATGCCTAATATTTAAATATTTACTATTGTAATTTCTCTATATAAATCTATAGTTTTGGCAAAAAAAATTTAGGGGCGAAAAAGAACGAATGAAATGTAAAGTAATATATTTTATTTTTAGCTTTCTTTCATATATAGATTTAAGACAATTGGAAATTAGTAATAAATCATTGACAGCACTTTTAAGAAAATAGGCAGAAATTTGTTACTACATTACCTGCGAATAAAACTTTAGATCATGATACTGAATCTGAGAATTAAACGTTTTAATGAAGAACTATAGATGCATTTACATGTCGATTGATGGTACATAGGATTGTGTATAATTGTCTGACGGTAAATTAGCTAAAAAATGAGGTAACATATTTCAAATTTGAAGGAATATCAGTAATTATCAACATTTTCTTATAGAAATGTTTTTTCTTTTTGAAAATTAACCAGCATTTATTTTCTGAATTATTAATATGATTCCTATCTTATTTCAGACAAAGCGCTTAATATTTTGCAAAAAACAGCTTATTTGAAAATTTTTAACATAAAAGATACATTAGCTCATTTGAAGTAAAAGCTTAGGGAGTATTATACATACAAGAATACATAAATACAAATTGAAAGAACTAAGCATTACTGATATCCACTTAAATTTCACTTTAAAGCAGTTTCTAAGTATTTTTTTTCATTTTGTTAAAAAAAGTTAAACAGTAAGAGATATAGAGATTAAAATCCCCATAAAAATAAAAATTAAACTTCACTTTATTAGATGAATTTGTATAACGCACATCAAAATTATTAATGCCTTCTGTGCGAAAAAATTATAATCGTGTTCCTTTATCATAAATTTTTAAAATGAAATATCTAATATTTCCTTTATTACTTTAAACTCTCGTCTAAAACGCAATTAAGGGTAGACAGCCGTTTTCCCACGGAAGCTTCGTCTCGTTTTCAAGGACATGGAGTATCATTATTACTCTGAACTGTGATTACCATTTGGCGTTCGTTGTAAAATCGCCAAATCTTTCATGCAAAGATAACGGTTATAATGTGACAATCCTGAGCGTGAATGATATCTTTTAATGACATGGGGGATTTACTAGTGGAGCGAAAATGCCACTCAACCGACTATCCATTCCTTCCAGTCAGACCGCGGTGTCTCATTTCCACAGTTAGCAAGGCGGAGAGGGGGACTTGTCTACAGTCTCTTGCCCTCCCCCCCGTTGGTGAGAGGGTTGTGAGTTTTTCCAGAAAAAGTGTTCCCAAATACTGGATGATTGTAGATAGTTATGCATTATCGAATGTGAAATTATATCGACTGATAAAAGAATAAGGCATTGCATCCTGAAAACAATTTTTGGATGACCGATGAATGTCGAAGACTATAGCCACTGATTTTCAGGCACTTGATTCCAATGTCCTTCATCAATGTTTTAATTTGCATTACTTTTGGTAGCGTAACTGATAGGTCGACTAAAACATCAGGCATGTCGCATTTTGCCCAAAAAAGTTTTGATCCATGGATTGAGAATTCAACGCGGTGGATGTCGTTGTCATTAAAACCAAATTCTCATTCAGCTGAATTAAATGTCGTAGTATTTATTCAGCATATAATTTGTACTATATTTGGTAGAGTAATAAATAAGCTGGCAAATGAATAAGGCCTCACATTTCCCCCTCCCCCGACTAATGTTTGACAGATTTCGTTTTAAATTATTGAAAAAAAAATTTTCATTGAACATTCGATCACCTGCCAGTGGAATTATTAGATGATGATTTGTATTATTCATGAGACGGACCATGGGATTGTGTTTCAATTATTCATCATTCAAATTCTAAAATTAATCGTCATCTAATTGTTACTTCCTCAGTTAAGAATTGATAAATTTGTTTTAATCATTTCACTGTGAGAAATGTCTGACTAAAATATAGTTTATTAGTTAAAATAATTTAATGAAACACTCTTTTTCTTTTGACATTCTTCTGCATATACATGCTAAAAAGCATTACGCTGCTGTAACCAAATTATGGGAATCCATTATAAATCACGGAGTAAATAAATTGTATAATTGTAAGTAATAAGTTTATTTTATAAAATAATGTGCTTATCCCCCCCCCCCAAACTATCAGTGGACAAGTATTACACTTAAGAAATTTTAACAACTGCAACTGATGACAAAAAAATATTTGTGGTATGGTAGCTTTGCAGCTATACTAAAAGATTTTATTCAGGAATGCACTAAATTTGTTAAATATATTACTACCTAAATTTTCCAGAATCTGCCTTCAATATTATGACTATGCAATCAGGGGCATATCGTTTTTATATATTTTTTTTCTTTCAAATGCTATTCGTGGCAAAAAATGTACAATTTCAGATGCTTCTAAATTTTTAAGAGACTTGGAATAAAGATGTCTTGATGATTTTCATAGAATATTTATGTATAATACATTAATTCCTTGACATAGGAATTTCTGTATTATATGGTAGATTTGGGACAAATATTATTTTAATCCCTACAATTATATAAGGACAGTTGTGGAAGTAATGCGTTTCATGAGGTTTTTGCATTTTAAATTATTTAATATTTTCACTTAATTGCAGATTTAAAGCAAAAAAAAAATTATAATTCTATATGCGAGTCAAATTTGTTATTTATACGATGGGGCTGAGAAAAACCAGTGCATGCAACTGAGGGGATTAAACTCGTTTTTGGGGAAATATATAAACTTTCAATAATTTGGAATTAAAAAAGTACTTGACGTTAAGAAGGCATGCCTAAAAAAAGAAGATAGGGGAATTCCTGCACAAGATCTAATTGTTTCTTAGTAAAATGCATTAGTTTATTTAAAGCCTAAATTGAAATATAAACACATTGGGGATCTAATGTTTAAGCAGTCCGTTTTTCATATCTTACGGGAAATAGTAGGCAGCATATATGTACAAAATATTTTTGCCAGCCTTCTTAAGAAACAACATCCTTGTATCTTTCTTGCATTCTGCATTGTTTGTATGTGAGCCATAGTAAATTTTTGTTGAGCTCGCGCACTTGTTATCCTGGAATTCGAAAGAGCTCTGAATTCCAGGTGGTTGTTGCAACACACTTTTAAAACAAATGTTTTAGGTAGGGGACTATGTTGAAAAATCTATATTTATCGAAAACATTAAATACTTTTTTAAAATTCTGGATTTAAATAAAAACCTTTTTGTTTCAATATTTATTTTATACAGCTGCGATATAAAGTAAAAGGAGCATTCGTTTGTTCATTTAGCAAGACACACTAGGTGCAATCTGTGTTCCTATCTGTTTTCTGCTATCTAGAAAGGAAAATAACCATATTTTTTTCTAAAATTAGACCTCAGAGAAATTGAATCTGAAGAATCTGAGTTTTAGGTTAGTTTAATGATATGAACGTCCCATTTTAATACAAGACTAGGGCTAGTTTAAGACGGATTTTGGACGAAATTTTGAACCGCAGTAAGATAACCAAGATGATGCCTGAGCTGGTACCTCCTTCTCCAAATTTTCACACCTCACCAACCGGAGGGCGTTTGGTCTCAATGCATCTAACATAAATGATCCTTAACGTTCTTCAGTGAATTCAGCTCTTGAGTCTGAAGCTATCCGGTTCCTGAACGGGGACCCTAACACCATTCTACCATGGCCCCCAAGTGTGTCATAAAGTAATAGATTCAAATATTGACAATTTTTGGATGGCTAGTGAAAAAAAGCTGCGAAACCTCTGTAAAATTTTAACAATGAAAGAAAGGATCACCATTTGAGTAAAAAGGAAGTTAAATAATATTTGATTTTCTTTAGTGAAATGCAAAATTAATCATTATGAGTGTTTTGAAGCCAAATTAAGAAATATTAAGCTTGCCTCTTTGTCGTATTCGTCTTGTCCCCCAGTCAGCAAATCTCTACATGCCTCTGCATTCTGTAATATCATGAAAATACAAATTTATGGCAGCTCAATCTAATCTATATCCACTGCTGGGAGAAAAGTCGACATTATCTCTAAAATACAAATTCCTTATCTTCTGGTCTTTGCTCAGGTCAGTCATTTCGATGCGAGGTCAGCCTGTAGAGTAGCTGCAGCTTTATATATAAATAAATTGGGAACAATGTCACATCTAGTCAAATAGTTCCCAGTACTGAAGGAATGCAAACATCCAGAAACGCAATAGCGGGATATAACTACAAAAAAAAGTGAAAAGAATATGCGTGAAAAGGAAGCAATAACAGAATGGTTCTAAGATACTACCCAGCCAGGTCCCGGAAGAAACGCAGAAAAAGAAGTCAAATTTTAGGAGATGCGCAGAATACACAAGAACTAAGGCAGGGGCATACGAGGCAATTGCCCCTGGGGCCTCTAAACGGAAAATACCGTAGAAAAGTTCTATGCAAGGTCCTTCATTACTGAAACAGAGTGAGTCGCAATTAGGCAAAGTCTTGCAGTGAGAATACGTCCACTCCCCCTCCTATAACTGGCGCAGCGGAGTAAACAATTGATTGGCCATAAGGAACCTTAAGGGTGCCATATAAACGCCTCCTAGAATTTTCAAACGTAATATTATCCTATGGAGAAAATATTAAGATCTTTTTTCATTTGCTGTTGCGGTTTCTTTTTTTATGAAATCAACTGCAATCAGTAGAAGGAATAAAAACTTTTTTTCGGACCTCACAAAGTATTTTTCGAATATTTGTTAAAAGATTCCACAATTTCATTTACACCATTTAAACATTTTTAGAAAGAATTTTATCCTAAATAAAATAAAAGAAGCAAATAAGAAACATCCGCTTGGGTGTCTTCTTTTCATTGTCTATTAAATTAAAAAAAATGTGTAAAATCAATATTTTAGACCTAAATTTAGAAAAATAATTTGCACTCCCCCCCCCCCAATGCTCCTGTAATTCCACCCATTCGTGGAGAAATACTCGATAAACCCTCCCCTTACCCTCTGATTGGTTGTGACTTTTACTATCTGGGCTTCACTACGTCTTAAAATTTCCCCCTCAGCATTATTTTCTTTCTGCCTTTCTTTCTTTCTTTTATATTTTGTTTACGATCACAGCTGCGGTCATCTGCGCCTTCACAATCTCACCATTTTCTGCGGGTGCTACTGCACTCTGGGAAACACATTTAGTAGACTTTTTTCAAGCCTATTATTACATCTACCTGTAAATTTGCAAATCGTTTATTTTTCTTGCTCACATGTTTGAAATATTGGGGGGGGGGAAGTTAATCGAATATGGATTATCGAAGAGGTTTGAAGAAAAGATTGAACCTGTCTGGAAATAGGAAAAGCTTAGTTGAATGGAGAGAAAAATAAGTTTAATTCTTTAATAAGTTTTAATTTAAAATAGAACTTTAATTATTATTTAGTTAGTCAAGCAGAATAGCTTTGAACTCTTTTTTGGCATTACTTATTTTTATTTTTTCTAAAAATAATAATTTTATTTTGCCGAAAATCAAAACTGTGTAAAAAACAACAATTGTATTTACGAGTATTTTGACAGAAAAAAGATTTGACAAGCAGATGGATCAGGGCAGTAGTGACCTATAAATGATCCGAATTCAGAAAAAGTTTTTTTTATTTTTATAATTATCTTCAAACTATTACCTCGAATTTTAGTTGGAAAGGTAGTTGTAGGAAGGTTTAGTAGAGAAAGAAATAATCAACATTATTTGTTAAAGTTTTTAATTTTCCATCGATAATTTTAATTATCGTAAGTAAAAATAATCAATTTTAAATTTTTGCAGTTGGTATTCAAACACGAATCTTGAGTGACATATACACAAATGCAAGTTATTGTAAAAATTTATGAAAATATTGCAGTTTTTTAATAATAATTTAAGTTAATATTTCGCATTTATTATCAATAATTTTCACAAGAAATGGTTTGATAACTTTGAAAATGAATAAATGCTTTAAGCTATTACATAATATTGCGGTTTAACTATATATAATTCTTCTAAGTTGCGTGATGTCTTGAAATGCAACTTGAGAACTGATAGTACTAATTTTACCTATTTCATATTTGTAGAATTAAATGAAGTGTATAGCCTGCATTAAAAAAATTGTGAATTATGTGCGATGCAATATGCACAATATGAAGCTGCCATGAAATTGTTCAGACTGAAAGCCAAGCGAATATGCTTGGAAAAGACATCCCCGGATAAATCTGCTGAAACTCTGTATGTTTCTAGTGAAAATCATCACACATCAAAATACATAACTCTCAGCGGAAGACGAATAATTGATACAGGGTATTTTTTCAGTAGACTTCGACAAGCAGACAATCGCGGTCCCTTTAATTGCTCCTTAGCAATTATGATAGTCGTATCTGGAACAAGAAAAGGATTACGAACTGGTAGTGAACTAAAGTGTAGCATGTGTTTTTTTCACAGCAATTATTTGGTCTGAAAACCAAGATTCCTACAAAATGCTCGTAAATATTGCCGCTGTTTCGTGTATCATAGCTATAAACAGAGAATATTCAAATCTAGAAGATATTCTCTCAGGAATTTGATGTCTTCAGTTCACAAAAACATGTGCAACATGAATCCTGGAATTTGTGTGAAGTCTTTGGAAAGAAAAAGACAAAAAAAGAGGCAGCAAAGAAAAGGAAAACTACGTCAATGTGTAAAAACTTTATTTTGTGATAAAGCTCGGAATAAAAGTTACGGGCCCAGTTAAGAAAAGAATGATTTGTCGGAACAGGAGTTTATTTTTTGGCTTTTTAATCGTTATTTCAAAAATTATTATTTTTCGACTTTCTAACGATTAATACAATTTAATAGCTTTTTACAATTTATAGCTTTATTTAAACATGTTCATTTTTATTAATTAAATGGCTTTCTGCTTGATAATTACCAAAATATTACCGTACAAAAAGTTTCTTCGTTACTTTTAAATTGAAAGAATTACCTGATAAATAATGCCACCTTTTGCTGCACATTTTTTTTTTTTAGATTTTTAATCTATATTTTAAAAAAATGTAAATCTAATTTACTTTAATATATTTAATTGCTGAAATGAAACACAATTCTCTTTCATCATTGCTATCAATATTTCTTTTGAGCTTTATTATTATTTGTTTTTTTGATAATGATGAAATTATGAAAAAACAGTTTATTTTTCCATAATGTATAGATTTCGATTTAAAATATGCTTTTAATGTATTTTTTAAAACTTGTACTTACAATTAAGCGTTCGTAAATATGCAACAGTGAAATTTTTATAAAGTACATCCATTTTTAAATCCAGAGACTCCTTACTGTAATAAATTATTGGATGTATAAGAATCTATGTTAGTGGAATTAATTATATTAGATGAGAATATAATCTGTAATGCGTATTAACAATGCTGAATGAGAAAGTTTTTGTATTAATTGAACTTTAAATATTTTCGTTTTTCCAGTTCCCATTTTTGTGAGAATATTGAAAATTTGAAAGATGCCTTGGACAAAATGTGTAACAGTATAAGTTTTTTTGAAACAAGTAGTAAATGTTGCATGTCTGTTGAATTTAAATATATTTTTGTGAATAAGTGATCATCACTTCTTTCATAAAAACTTTTTCTTATATGACAAACAAATAATGTTTTTTATGCACATTATCATATTAATTGGTTATATTCCGCTTTTAGAAAAGCTAAGTAATAGAATTTATCTTAACATTATTTTTAAAATATTCATCTTTTCTTTTTAATGTGGTACAAATGAGTCGCTTAATTAAAATTTAGGATATTCTATTTTCTGCGAAAACCAGGCAAAAATTAGTATCCCAGCTACACAGAAACAGCAGGCCATATCAAATACGTAGCATGAGTTGGAAAATTCACTTTTATTTTGTTCGTTTCCTTTCTCAATTAATCCAATTTAATATATATTTTTAAATAAATAATTTGCTTATGAAGTGAAGAAAAATTAAGACATTTTATTTAAATTCTCTGTCAGTACTAAAATTAGTGAGAGAAAAAATTGAACCCATTCTTTAGGGATGAGCTTGAAGTCTTACATTTTCATAGACACATCCTGTATTAAAAACTTAATAATTGCATTTATTATTAAAAATAAAGTCGCGTCAAATGAAATACTATTAATATTAAATTAGTCAATTATTGCTTCTAAATTACAGGATTCTCTACAGGACTTTACTCCTTCAAAATTACAGGAATACAAGATTCTATTAATTACCAGAATTGTGAAGAGCAATTGTATGTCCTAAAATCGTAGTACATTAATCATTAATCAGAGATGAATTCTATGTTCTAACAGTCCTTCTAACATTCATGCGGCTCTCAGTCAGACTTTCTGTGTAATTCAGAGAGTATCTTTTCCAAATAAGTCATGGAAGTTCACCAAACCCCTTTCGTGATGTACTCTCGACAGTGTCAGTTTTTGAAAGACCTTTTCAAAGTGTAAGGGGAAGTTTTATTGGGGGCAGTTCGGTGGGTCCGTTGACTTTCTGAATGTCACATTCCCACACCACAATATCTCGTGGGGATCAGGAATTCTTTTCTTGTTGGGTGTTATTCCGCTTGTCAATCATACCTTTTAAGCCTGTTCCTTCGTTAGTTTGATCATCGCCCTCTCCCCTCCCGTCGATAGGAGGCTTTTTCGTCGACATCGGGTTTCATTTTCTGTATACGGCACTCTTAACCTTCTTTAGAGCTTGAAGAAATAAAGAAAAATGAACACTAATGCAGAAGGAATTCCATCCTCACAAGGCAAAGAACTTATATTAACCAATATTAACTCTCATTTTCATTCTCAGATTCCCCTCTTCCCAAATTGTAATAGCAAATAACTTATTTCTCTAGTCATTTATCGTTTGGAAATCTCTATTTTGTAGATTAAAATAAGGTTTCGGCAGTTAAAAATAACTAGTGCTCAAATTTTCCTCCAAAATTCTATCCTTCTTGTTGTCAGCAGGGGGAAAACTTGAAACATTCGCAATTGTGGGACCTTTCTCAACGTTTTTCCAAAAGAGAAGCTTTTTGTATTCCCTGCCCATTTCTTAATTTGTGTAATTTACACCTTATGATATAAAGACCATTAATTAAAGGCCTTTATTATTAAATGCCATTGTAATCGCCATCTGCTTTAATTTACTTAGAGCATTGAAATAATTAGATAATTGGTAAACTCTGCTTAAAAATCGTGCTTGCAATATTTTATTACAATAAAATAACCCTGTGAAATTTTATTAATCTTCTATACATTTAACAATAATTTCCCATTGGTAATGAAATATTCTTCTCTCATAATTCAATATAGGCAATACGCCTATCAGAAATGCAGAAGACTAAAAATGCTCAAAATAGATTCAATATTAAATCCCTCTCTATCTATGGATGAAAATACAAACATCGCTATTCAGAATCTGCTCCATCTCTAAATTTCTGAATGATTCCGGTATTATATATTTTGTCTCCAAAATCGTCAAATTCGTCTCCAAGTCTTCAAATGATCGCCAAGTTTGTCGTCAAACCCAAGGATCACAGATTCAGCAACCGATCAGCATCTAAAAGAGCTAATCGTAAAACGGTCATTCCAGTGTTTGAACTATTCGCGCTGAAAAGCAACATTGCGGATTTGCAACAATATTATTCTTTTTCATTTCCCAACGAGAAACCTTTTTTTTTTCCCCTGGGATTTTTGATATACCTGTAATAAATGCAATTAAGAAATAATTAGTCTTACATTTTTCTCAATAAGGTTCATGTTTTTTCCTGTGATTTTTAGATGTATCATAACATCTTTGTTTATTACTTTTATTTCATTTTGTAGAATTCAACAAAAAGCTTTTGAAGGGACCTTCAACTAAATGGCAATAACAATTTTTGGAAGACAGCTGATAAAATAATTGTCAAATTGAAATTCCGTTTTTCTTTAGTTTTTCACAATGATATAATTGAAATGCAATTTTTTTTTATCATCAAATAATTTTTCCTAATTTGATTAGACTATAAAGTGAAATTAAATAAAATTCTCAAAAACTATGGCGTAGGTATTTGAAGATATCTTTACTACTAAAAATGTATTGATGAAAAAATTCCAAGATACTGAAACTATAAATAATATCGAATGTAGGATCTAAATAGAGATATTAGTGTTCTTTTTTTTTTTTTTTTTTCAGAATAAACGGAATAAGAAGATAGTGAAATTTTTTTATTAAAATTTTGTTGGTGTGTTTATAATATTGAATGATATCCTTAATTTTTTTGAATGCCACATTTTAAATTTTGATGTATTTATTTAATAATTTTGTTATATGCAATACATTAAATATTTTTTTCAAGCTGTGTATTTCTTTTTTGATTTTTTTTTCAGTGAATGCTGAGAAAATAGTGAGCATGAGCATTCTTTGCACGAGGGAGAAGACTAATATTTGTGAATATTGATTCAATGTATTATTTTTCTTTGAAAAATAAACAATTTAGTGAGTTTCATGGATCTATATTTTTTTAGTGTTGTCTGCAATTTTTTACATTTGTATTCTAAGTTAAAAATTTCCTAAAATAAAAGTTTATTAATTTTCCTCGTTTTGAAGCGTTCGCATAAAAATAAAAATTTTATACTTCATATTTTTCATTATTTTTGTTGATTTTATTCATTGCTTAGCTCGTTAAAACTATATAATCTATATAATAATATGGGAAAATACATTTTAAAATTTAGGGGGAATCTCTTTTTTCTAGACATGGTAAGCTCATTAATTTGATTGCAAATTTTTAGCGATAATTCCTTTAAATTTGTCCTTGTGTTTTATTTTCTATCATTGGACTTTTGGGTTTTTCCTTCATTTATTAAAAAATATTATTTTTTGAATTTCCTTGCCGTTAAGTGAACTGTTGCCGGTCTTAATAAATACAACATAGCCATTTTACTAAATTTGCAGAAAAACACATTTTAAATGGACACCTATAGCTCATTAAATAAATGGAAGTCCCCATTGACAAACAATTCGACTTTACCAACTTAAGCTCCACCTCTTATCAAAAGCTCAAAATTTTGGAGCATATGCTTGAAGGTAAACCAAATAACTGATCTCCGACCCGCCGCTAAGGCACACGGAAAAAACTTCGCAAAACTGAATGACTGTACCGCCGCAACAGCAACACTAGTGGGAACTGTGGTTAAATCCTAAGGACCATCACCGTCCACGGTGCAACCCTCCCCGTTGGGAATACGTCCCGTTATTGATGGTAGGAGCCAGTGCCCCCACCTATTATTTTAACCTTTCTGGTTGGCGAGATCCAGCCACCATATCGGAAACATTTCATCCTGGTTTCGAGGTACCCCCAGGTGGGGGTGCTTGAATATAAAATTAATAACAAAATGATGGTAGCTAATTTCCTGAACAGAGCGAAGTCCTTCAATAAAATCTGGTTGCAAGGCTTAATTCATAAATCAATCGCCTACAACTTTCCTCATTTTTATCAAAGACATTATATCCTCTTTTCTAACTGACATATATTTTACGGTGTTATCTAAAAATGTTTAATAATAATAAAAAAGCCAAATGATGGTGTTCCACCGGCCACATTTTGGCACTCCATTATATTTATTCTCTCATAGAGAATGATGATATTCCCTACAGCAGACAAATATTCTTGAGCCTTTGAGCTGACGACACTGCTGTCATGATCCAGGAAAAAAACTCAACAATTGCTCCATTACAATCCTGCATCGGGCAATTTGGTAAGATATTACGGAAATAGAAAATTAAACTGAATGTTAAAAAAACGGAAGCGATTGTCCTCCACAGCAACTGGCCCATAATAAGTATACACAGTACCCACAGACAGTAACTTGATAAATGATGTTAAGAGGTTCTACGAAAGATTCTGGATAAACATCTCAACTTCAAAAGCCACACCTTTTATAGCAGGGAAAAGTGTAATCAGACTGTATTGAAAATATCTGATCCGCAGAAATTCTATTCACTCTGTCACTAATAGTGTGTTTTTCAAGCTGACGTTAACACAGATAGACATTTGTAGAAAAAACAAGAAAAAAAAATCCTTATTCTTTATTATCTTATAGATTTAACTAAACGATGAAATTGTATTCAATTTATTCATTGAAAATATAAAGTTACTTTAGACATGAAAAAGAGTCATTTTCTTTATTTTTAAAAAAAATGCATGATTCAAGTGTATTTCTCCGGTGAACATATTGTTACAAACATTAGAAACTACAAAATAGAAAATAACTTTTTCTTCGCAATCATCGCGAGCATTTTGCCCTTATGACATTGGAGGCCGCCGCTGCGACCGTTCACAATGGTCCTTAAAGTCACCTTTGTGCTCCTGTGGAAGGAACGACTGCAAAACACAGACAGAGGAGCAGAAGTCAAACGAAGGATTGTTAATTTCATATTCTGTCAAAGATACAAAGAACATTAGAACAATTTTGTAATAAAGTAGATTCATTAGCTTTTAACAATTCGAAACATAAGAAGCAAATTTTTTGTGGGACTCAACATTTATATTTTTAAGAATTTCTTTAAAAAATGGAATTCCTAAATTGAGAGTTACAAAGGAATTTTTCGGTGGGTTGAAACAAAATCTTTAAATGTAAGCGTATTTATTATTTTTCCTCTGACTGAATGGAATTTTTGGAGGATAGGGCGAGCTTTCTCCAAAGCATTTCTTATAAAATATTATACTTCCACTAATTTACGAAGCATTGAATTACGTTTAACTGTAAAAATATTCATTGAATCAGTTTGATATATTCGACTGCGGATCTATTTACATTTGACTGCTGCTATTCCCCTATAAGTAATAAGGAGATTTTCTGTGCCACGTGCATTAAAGCTTCTTATATATAAATTCTGAATCAAATATATTGTAATAAACTTACTCTTCTATTATTATATTACGAATTTCTCAGGGATAATAAATCTAGTCTGTTGCGTTATGTGATTCCTTACATCTTTGTGACAACCTTCCTTCTTTATATTCTCGTGAGGACGCCAGGTAGTAACTTTTGAACCTTGAATTCTACTGATGACATTTGAAAAAGATACTGCATATATTTATATATGTTTCTTCGAAATTTTGGATAATTATACTAGATTAGGCATTAACAAACTTTAAAATAATGCTTATTCTTTCGAAATCAAATCTATAGCAACTCCCTTTATGCATGGGGCATTAAAATTTAAAAATAGGCAAATAATATAAATTATTTTATAAAGAGGTTTTAAGGATCAAAAGAGAACTTTTGTAAAAAAATATTTAGTGTAATTTTATTGCAGAATTTTTTCCATATTCTGCCCATATCCTTTAATATCACATTTTTGAAAAGTGATGTAATTGAAATCAAGAAATTAATTTCAATCAGGAAGATACAGTGCGAAAAAAATCCACATCTTAAAATAGAAGCCTAACCATTACAGAGAGAGCTATTCATTGTGACACTTCTACGAAAATGGATAAACACTTCTTTCAAAAGTATTACCTCGCTTAACTATCGAAAAACCTTTTTTAAAAATAATATCCATTTCGCTCACACGCATTTTTTCATTTTAACTTTTTAAAATTATTTTCAAACCCATATAATAATGATGCCTTTGACAGTTTGTGAAAATTCGAATTTATCTAACATTAAACTGCGTGCTTTTACTCATATTGAAAGAAAAAAAAGGGAACATAACTTTAAAGTAGAATTCTGCTTTCATTTCACTATACACATAATTTTTAATTTACGTGGATTGTAATTTGTGTAATTGTATTCACATTTTTCACTCCTTCAACATGAACAAAATTAAAAACAAAACAAAACATGAATTTTGTATTAATAATTTAACTTTCCCAAAACTCAATAATGGCCATCAAAGGCGATTAGTTTACATAATATATTACGATTATTAAAAAAATTTGTTGAACAATACTGCTCTCCGTGCTCCAAAATATCAACAGCTTGATTCGTTTTGGAGTTGTTTGGAGGATTCCTTCAGCACAGTCGTCAGAATCATCAGCATTTATTGCTTGGTAATACTCACAAAATTATTTAATTTTATTTTCCTAATTCCAAAAATTGCTTAAATATTTAAAATAAAAAAGACGTGACTAGTAAACAAATCTCAATTTTCGAACAGGTTTTATTTGCACGCCGACAAAGATTTCATTGAGAAAATTAGACCATCCATTTTTCTTAGTGATGAAAAATATTCCGGCTAAATATTTGTATTCTTTCACAGGTAGGTAGTGAGTTTAGCAGAGAAGTAAAATACAGCTAAGGATAAGCAAGGTCGTTTTACCTGTTTACCTCTTGACCATTCTGTGAAAGAATGACTGACCTTTCTTTAAAGATGTTTAATTTATTGAAGACGGTATATAATGAGGGAATTATGTTTGTGTTGCCATTCAAAAATATAAATAAAAATGCTAAATTGGTAGAAAAGGAAATTATTCTCTTATAATTGTTTTATAATCTCGTATTCTTAAGATATTCTAAACTCAAAAGATATTTCCTAAGACTTTCAAAGCAAAATCTTGTAAGAAAACACAAAACTGCCCGACTTCTTGATTTAGTAACACTCAAATGATATATTTTGAAGAATTTGGTTGCAGAAATAATTCGTCCACAGAAGCTGAAACATTTCTCATTTGGAAAAGTCAGTACTATATGTTTGGAACAAAACAACCGCACTCTGAAGAGAGGGAATTTCAACGAACATTTAAAGGTAAGATTTATGATTTTTAGATCCGTTTACACAAATAATAATGACAGTTAATTAAAAAAAAAAACAAAGCAAATTTAACAAATACGATATAACAAACAATAACAAGTGCAAAAAAATAATAGAGGAAAAAATACAACATTCATAATAATAACAACAAATGCAATAAAATCGAGAATGTCCAAGCAATCACAAAAATCTGCTATCCTATATATTCATAAAAAGTGTTGACGAATGGATTTTAGGCTTCAGGGATTTTTTTGGCAGGTCTTGATCCTGGCGATACAAGAGAAGCTTATCGAAGCTGGTAACATGGGGAAACTGTTAAGCGAAAAATGCTGCTTTCGTTTATTGTAGACTAGCCGCCTTTGGCGACCAACTGGTTCGCCAATCTTTCTGCTGTTTAAAATTATCAGTTAACTACTTAATGCAACGTCAGTGTCAATTAAATACTTTATGTGATTTGTAAATGACAATTAAATACTTTATGTAGCTTGTCTTTTAATAGCTACTTCATCAAAATATTTTTAAGGTTCAAATTTTGATAGTCATAACATTCACTCACGCAGTTATAAAGGCATTACGCCCGTAATATATGATATGTTTCTCTAATTCTCTGTCAGTTCTCGCGAAATTTCAATTTTAAATTAAAATGAAAACTATTAAATTGCAAATTGATATAAAAACAGTGTGTTTTTTTTAAACAGAAACCAAGCATTTTTTTCTGTACAAGTAAAAGAGAATCATTATGTATACGATTGAATAATTACAATAATTTATATCAAGTTTCAAGAATTATTCAACAAAAATTAATTTGAATTATCGTAAAATTGAAGTTTTAGTTTTACTTTCAAAAAGATTTAAATGATGCGAATAATAATATTTTATTTTATTTTAGGCTATAAACATAATTTAAAAAATTAATAACTATAAATTTTATCCATCTTTTAAGTATAAGAAATCATAGACTAAGAAATATTTTTGACACTTCAAATTTCAAATAAATAAATGAAGGTTTCCATCTTCTGCTATCAAATTTGTTCAACTTATGAAGCTTTGAATAGAAATGTTTGGAACATTCAACACTTTCATTCTTAGGCCAGTCAGTCTTCAGAAATCCTGGACGTTGACTTTCGAATGGTCGTGGATGTGGTTTAAAATTACCCATTTTTATTGAATAGTGATCTTCAAATATTCATAAATCATTAGGTTTAGAGACTGAGTTGATTGAAATTTATCTCTTTTTATTTAAAAGCTAAACATTCTTCATTTTTTTAAGCATTTATAGACTCATGTTGCATACTATGTAGTTATTTACTTCATTTAGACCCTTTACATGGATGCATTTCTATTATGAAAGTTTTATAAATTAGCCGTTGGACCTTGAATTTGAGCAATATATATATTAAACCCTATTTGTCTTAAATAAAGCTGATTCATTAAATTAATATTATTGTAAAAGTCAAAAAATTTCTTTTTACATTTTCGTTTTAGAAAAAAAAATTCATAATTATTTCATTTCATGCAGACACACGCTGAAAATAACATTCTTTTATGTCTAATCAGCAATAATTATTTATTTTTTAATTTGATTTTTTTTTCTCAATCTGAGGCAACATATTGATAAAAGATAAATTTTCCCTTTCACTCTTAACGTGCTCATGCAAATTAGATTTTATTGTTTTATCCAAAATATTTTGTTGAAAAATATAGTTAAAATATTTCTTTAAAAATAGAAGCTTATGTACTACGTTAAAATACTGGTAGGGTTAGAGAACTAATTTTTTAATCTTTAATCGGATGCAAATATCATTTTTTCTGTAGAGGAAAAACAGAATTAATTTTTAATTCAAATTCTAACTAAAAATTCGAAAAAAGGGTTCCGAGGTGCACATTCCCGACCTCCAAGGTATACATGTACCAAATTTGGTAGGTGTAGATTCAACGGACTGGCCTATAGAGCTCCTTCACACGCACACACATTGAGCTTTATTCTAAGTATTCTGATGTATTCTGATGATGATCAGGTGTGTGCCCAAAGTGGCGTTACACCGGTGCAAAGCTTACAATTACAATCAAGAAAAATCTAATTTAAATAGCCATCAAAAGACTCGCTAGCAAAACATAACTTTTGCATGTTGTACACGTGAAAAAAAAGAAGCTAAAGGCTGAGCAAAAAAAAAAAAAAATGAAAAAAAATGAAAAAAAGCAAAGAGAGAAAGAAAAAAGCTTAGAGGGAAAGACAAAAAATAACAAGAAAAATAAAAAAATGAAAAATAATAATAAATAAATAAATAAAAACATATAAATAAATATAAAAATATAAATAAAGAATAGTCCATTATCCAGAACAAAAAGCTTCAGATACAGAGCTCTTCCTACAATTTTACAAACAGAATATTCTCCACTTTTAGCAGTGCTTGAATTTCTCTGCGCAAACTTTGACGAAAGGCAAAAAATAAAGTCCATTTAAAGTCTAAAACTGGTAAAAAACATTTACACTAAAAATGATTTGTCACAAGGTATAACCGAGAAAGAGTTCTTTTCCTTTTGCCAAAAAGAAAAAAAAAAATGGAGTGCAAGGCGATCCAGATAAGCGATAATAGGATAAATTATAATTCCGTTTGGAAAATTTTGCTTTCGTTGTGAAACAGGAAATCCAAAATATTTTGGGCTTCAAAAGACATTTGACAAAATTTGAGAGATAAGTTGATGTGGTTTAATAAAATTTCTGAGGTGTTGAAGAATAGGGAAATGGAAAATGTAGTGGGGAATATCGTCATAATCATTACCACATCTACAACTACAGTTCCTCAGATTGAATCTTTTAAGGTAATGCGGGGAAAGTCCATGGTTAGTGGTTAACTGGGCTAAATATTTATTGTCAATGCATCTATTTCTTTTTACTTGAGTAAATATATTGAAAGTAAAGCGGCCTGTTTCATTATTTTCCCATCTTGATTGCCATACATCGATGAGGATTTTACGAAGACGATTTTTTATTGATCTGTCGGATTCTCCAAGGTCTATTTTAGGTTTAATCGTAGCAGCTTTGGCAGCCAGATCAGCTAGTTCATTGCCTTTGATACCAATGTGGGCTTTAACCCAATGTAGTGAAATATTATCATCTATCAGACTTTTAACATCTTCTATTAAATTATTCTTTGGATTAAATTTTTCTAGAGCCTTTAATACACTCAGGCTGTCAGTGAAAATATGATAATGCAAATTCGGTTTGTTATGGTTTTTCCAATTTAAAGCTTGATATATTGCAAAAAGTTCTGCTTGAAAAACTGAGCAGTGATTTTCAAGCCTATAATGAAACTCTTCAATTTTATCTTCTCCCTCAAAAACACAAAAAGCCGCCCCAACTTGTTCATTCCTTTTAGAACCATCCGTATAGATGGAATTTGGAGCTGTCACTCTAGAAACATCCCACTGCACCTTTACGATTTTACTTGGATGAATCCATTTGTTTTCATAAGTAATCATATTAGAACAATTAATTGATTTGTCAAAAATATGGATGTCTTTATAGTGATTTTTTATAGAATACCATGCGGTTTCTATATCACAAATCAGATCAACTGGTTCAAGGCCACTAATTGTTTGTAGAGCAGCTGTGGATGTTGTACGAAAAGCTCCCGTTATTGCCAGCAGTGCTTTGCATTGCACGCTATTGATCTTTTGTCTTTGTCTATTTGTGCCCTTCCACCAGGCTGCAGCTGCATACACTAAAATTCTTTGTAGGTATTTTGTATAAAATTTTGACAACTTTTCCTGAAATTCCTCTGTTGTACTTGGCTATTGTAAGTCTATTTAAAATTTTAGTCATCTTGCTTCCCACGTGATTTATATGGGCCAAACCATTTAACCTGTCATCAATAATGATACCAAGAATCCTCATCTTTCTTGTGAGCTTGATTATGTCGAAATCTGCTTAAGTTGGGCATTAATGGGTAAAATGCCCCAAGAGAAATTCTTAGCTTTAGATCTGGACAAGGATGTCATCGTTCCTTAAATAATTTATATTTCAAATCTGAGATGGACTTAAGATCCAATCTAAATCACGGCTTCTCTTGTGAAAAAATCGAGACAAGAGATTAATATCCAAAAAATGAAACATTTTTGTGGAAACAATGATTATGGATGATATCGGTTGAGTAAAACTATTTAACTGTGAACCAATGATAAATGTCTTATGCCAGCTAATTTTACTTAGGCTATAGAAAGACTTGGTTACAAAATTTCAAATCATGAAATCATACTATGAAAGTATATTTTTGGTAAATGAGAACAAACTATTAAAAAGATTGGATGAAGTTATAACAAAATAGCAGTCCGAGATTAGCTTTTATGACAATTGCTTATTTCACTGAGGTACGATAAAAAAAACCTAGCAATGCCACTCCTATACGTTTTTTTTTATTTGCCTTTCAGCCGAATTAGCCAACCGCCATTCACTGAACCAATGTTTTTAAATGATATTGAACTTATTCCTGATATACTCATCTGATTTTTGAAAAGTCCTTTCAACACATTTTGGAATAATGTCAAAAGAATATCAAAGAAAAGAAAAAGTCCCACATATCCCCTCTTTTAAAGCTAAGCGATGACGCATTTGCAGATTGAATGCAATGCGAATTGTCGCATGGTAAATTTTGCAAAAAAATCGTAATGAAGCGAATAAGATTTTATTTTCATTTGATAAAAAATTACACAACCACCACGTTGAAAGGAAAGTTGGGATTGATGTGAATATATGTCGAACGCGCTTAAATGGATAATATTCGTAAATAAGATAGAAACATATTTTGTTTTTATAGGGGAAAAATAAAGAAAAAAAATGTTTTTTTTTTGTTTTAAAGAGCTTAAGTGTGTTTTGAGCGTAAAATATAGGTCTTTCCAGATGTCTTCAGTCATTGACCGTCATATTCAAGTCATTGAAGGATATTTAGAATTTATTAGGAAGAGGCACTTCTAAATCTTATGTGTAGGCAAAAGTTGATGTTAAAGAAAAATTACAGATGTTAAGTTCCGAATAAAAATGAAACTTGGCACAAAATACCTTTGAATTAAAACTATGAAAATATCAAGAAGATAATGCAGAAACTTAAAATGAGAACTGGAGCTCAAGCATATTTTGATGAATGAAAATGGGTGCATTAAGAATTGGTAGGGGCTGGTTGGATGATCTACGAATGAGAAAAAATCAAAAATAACAGTGCAGTTCTTATAGAGTGTTCTATCCTTTTGTTTGTACTATCGTTCTATCTTACTCTATCATATTCTGTCAAAAAAAAAAAAAAAAAAAAAACACGTCAAAAATCTCAGAAGATGTGAAACAATTAAGATGAAAAAGTACCATCGCATTTGCCTTTTTCCTTGATATATAAGTAATGTTAATTTAATATTTTACAATTGAATCACGAAGCAATGAAAAAGATCAAAACGTTACTGAAAATGAAATGTGAAGAAAATATTCTTACTATCATATGAATAACGAAAAAACCTTTATTTGACTCTTATAAAGAAAAAAAAATAGAGAAAACTGTTATCTATCCATATGCTTTTCAAATACTCTTTGTCAATACCAAACATCTTTTCAGTTTCTTTAACCAAGGCCTCCAATCCAATCGACACACTGGAGAAAAAGTTTACATCGGTTAAATTTTGGATTAATTTCAGTCAGTTACAAATTTCCTTCTCAACTAGCGATTGCCCCAAGAATGGTAACTGATATTTTAAAAATAATAAGAAACTTGTGGAGCATATCTGTGAAAGAATAAATAGTTAAATCCCATTATATGCTTTGGTGAGCAGCCAGATTTCCCTTGCAGTATCGATGCTCAAGGTAAGATCTGTTTCACCAACTCATTTCCATCTCTTCCGCATTCGGTTTCTCAATCAAAACCTTCTGCAAATTTAAATCTTCCTTGCTCAATTCATTTTTCTTTTCTATTACTGAAAGTTATTGGCATCAGGGAGACATTTGAAGTTACTTCATCTGTTTCTGCATTGATAAATTTTTTCTGACAAAAATATTTTTTAAATTATTTATTGTGAGGTTACGCAAAAGAAACTAGTCTCGATAGTTTTTCCTTTTTTAACAGGTTGATTTATTTTCCTCTTTAATTAAATTATATCCTTATTTTTCTTAGCTTGATGTGAATTTCAGATGAAAACTCTGAACTAACCTCCTGTTTTTCTGCCAATTTCTGCATAACAGTTGTGAAACTAAATGTTACGTCTTCTATCATATACTTTTCAGGAAAGTTTTTAAAAGGTTTATGACATTTTCTGTCTAAAACTTTTTTACTTAAAATATCGAGTCTAAATAATAAAAAATACTATATTACTAAGTTCCACAAGAGATTGTATGATTTTGGCTTACGTTACACTTTGTGTACCAGTTATGAAGCTATCAATGAATGGTCTCGTTTACTGTGCGGTTTTGGGTTTTGTTACTGATAAGAATCTGTTTTAGAAGAGGCTGCAACATTTTAAACGTTATCTGAAAGTGTCAAATTTGGTGAGAATAAACATGATGCTTAACACAATTTCGAACACTTAATGACGTATTCTCTCATACAATTTCATGCGCTTTGATATTTTCTGAATACTTTCCACTTTTTTTTTGAGGCATGAATTGCTTTTTAATGAATTTATTCAAAAATATATTGTTACGGATTTCCTATATTAATCCGTCGGGTTCTTTTTTTACCTCGTAGTATATAGTGGTTGTGTATGGTGTTAGAGATGATGATGACACACAAAATGATCAGTCCTTTAGTTGACGAACACAACACAGACGTTTATTTACAGGACGAGGACAGGACAGCATACAGACGACAAATATTCACAACAACTATGTACAGGATAACTATTTACAGCCGAGACGAATACACAGGACAACACACAGCAGATAGTAGTCCACAGGCAGAAATTCTGTAGTGACAATGTCCACAGAGCGGCTAGACAGGATTCAGCCGGAGAGGGAATCTTTAAGGGATTCGCTTTACACCTCCTGGGTCTCTCCAGAACAGGCTGATCTATTCCTTTGTCTCTTCTTGCCTCTGCTGTCGACTTACTACTTCGCACAACGGGACTACTCTTAGTTCGGGACAGCTCCGTTCCCGACGACGGCACAATGGGCTACGACACAGGCTTCGTCAGTATATGCCACACAGAGATTAGCAGTCCTCCGTTCAGGACTCCACAGTTCAAGACCTCTCTCTCTTAGGTCTTATCGATAAATTCCACAGCGTTACTTGTTTTCTTCGTTGAACACTAGGCCGTTTAGCTTCGGCTTATCTCCACTGCCGCACTTCGGCTTGACTCCACTGGATTCTTCCTCAGATCTCCTTTCCCTTTTCTCCGCTGCTTCGCTTCGACTTTATCCGACTCGATTGATTCCACACTTCACACTGGAGCCCTCCTCCTTATACCTGTAGTAGGCAGGGCTAACATCTTCTGGACCAATCAGGAGCGTTCTAGCTGGATCTCGGCTCCTAGTGGACGGATCGGGAAAATTCTCGATGTTTCAGGTACTTTCCCTTTTGTCGCCAAAGTCGCCAAATTCGTCGCCAAGTCGCCAAATGGTCGCCAAGCCTTGGGACCTGTGACGTCACACCCACTCACTATTCAATACATTACCTTCAATCTGTCTTTCTTACAATGACAGTATTATCGCGGGAAAGCAAAACCACAGGTTCGTAACAATATGATAAAAAATCAATAAAAAATGATGTTTCTTTTCATATAAATATTGCACCTATTTTGAAAGAATCATCTAGATTTTAGTAAATGCATAACTTTACATACATACAACGATTTGCATTAAGCAAACGAATTCTAGATTCGTTAGTTTTTGTTTCATTTCATCTTGATTCGCTTGTGTGTTATTCAAATTTAGGGGTTTACAAATAAAATGTTTCTTCAGCATGGAGTACAATTAAATGATTTTGAATAT
>JAPMOQ010045882.1:15791-71273 GCA_026543055.1 Argiope trifasciata | reverse complement strand
CTCATTTTTTATTCTAAGCTTTTGAAAGTTTTCAGGAGCTTTATCGTGCTATCTTCTTCCAGTGAATTAAAATATTTTGCATGATTTGTTAGGAAGAGGATCTTTGATTAGCTGCTATAATGCATGCGAAGCAAAATGTTGACCTTACCATACCTTACAAGCACGAGCTAATGAACAAAAACAAAACTCATTCAGAATTCTAAAAGTATTTGTAAATTACAGTAAATCAAAAAATATTTTTAAATTCTAAACATTTTAAATGATTAAAAAATATTTAAATGATGAATAACAAATTTTAATTCTAAAAATGGGGGAAAGATTTAAAAAGCAGGAAAATTTCAATTTATTTCATCAATGTGAATATTTGAAATAAATATCTCATTAAAAATTCTATCATTTATAATTTATTGTAAATCAGTATTTCATATTAACTTAATTTGAGTTATTGGGTTTGAGTTTGATGTAGTGTATTGGCGAAAGAACCATGCTTGGCTAAACTGCGCCAATCAGAAAGTAAAAGTAAAAAAGATATTTTTTTTAAAACTCATTTGTTAAAAAATAGCACAGATGTCATAAGATAAAACTGTATAAAATTGATATGCAAAATTGTTTTAGCATCTTGAAATTTATATCTGTGAGTCATAATATTTTTATATAATGATGTAAAAAACAAGAATTTAATTATCAATTCTTAACACAAACAGGATTTTTTTAAAAACTAAATGTACGTATAAAATCCAATAGCTCTTAAGAATTTTAAACTATTTGGGAGGTACTTTTCACCTACCAAGTCTTGCAATGGTGAAGCCGGAGTAAAAAAAGGCGAGAATTATAAGTAGACAGGGCAGACAATTACATCATGATGAATAGTAAATTGAACTAGGCATTTGTTGCACATCGGTTCATTTTCTCTGAAAATTAGATGTTTGTAGATGAAAAGCGTATGCACTATTCGGAGACGAGTCCATTTAACATCCATCTCACATATAGGATAAACAGGTCAAGGAAAAATGTCAGTTTTAATAAAATGCAATTTATTTTGGATCAGGAAATCCCATGACGTTTGCCAATTAGAACAGATGTGATGATTTATGGATCTTTTAATGTCACAAAAAAGAAGAACTACGCTACGTTGTTGCAAAATTTGTAGCCAAGTCTGCCGTCTTATTTCCCAAGATGCCAACAAGACTCGGCACCCAACAGAAAATAATCTGGAAGTCATCAATTTTTAAAAGTCAAAAGGTGAATAAAATTTTGACAGCAATGTTGGTATAGATACATTTACGCTGTGTACAGGTTGATATTTTCTGAAGAGCACAGAAAATTGCGATTAACTCAGCAAGGAAAACAGATCAGCAGTTGTGAAGACTGTGGCTCAGTGTGTCAGTAAAAGAACGACTCCACAACTAACATAACAATTTGACTCTCTCACAAAATGGAATGATGTGTTTGGGGCGGGCAGTATAAAGACAACGGAGACTTACTGGCATTGATACTTGGCTCAATGGATGTTTTGGCACAAATTTCGTGCGAAAATAAAATAAGGTAGACAATTTCTATCGCCTGACAGAAAGGGGTAGTTGGTAACATGCATCATAGAGGCTTTCAACTAGGTAAATACGAAACGCACCAGAACAAATGAGCAAAGAAGAATGAGGGACGGTATCCAACCGCCACAACACAGACGAGCGGATGGAACCATACACCATCCATCATAATCTATCCGGGAGAGAATGATTGCCTGATAAACACAGAAAAGGGAGGTTCGATCACCACAAATATGTTTTTGAGATAATTTTTACATTATAGATGGATTTCTCACACTTCTTCCGTAAATATTATATATGCGGAAGGAAGGTGAGTTTCCAATCGACGATCACTCCCAAAAACCGTACTTCATTCACAACAGGAATAGGAGTATTTTTAATTTGAATGCAAAATCCTGGTGAATATTTCTTTTCCGATAGAAGTGCACTCAACTACTCTTCTCCGGGGAGATAGTGTGACCAATGTTACTGCACCAAGTAACAAGTTACTTTACTGTACCTTGCAACTGTTTCTCAATTAGTGGCATATTACTTCCTTGGCATGAAATCTGCAAATCGTCAATATGTGTTCCATGAATAGATGAGGGCAACTGATTTAAAGTTTGGCTCAGATGAACAATAAAAAGTGTAACGCTCGGGACACTTCCTTGAAGAACTCCCTCAGCTTGAATGAAATTATTGGAATAAAAGTTACCAACTCGAACTCGAAAAAAATGTTGAGTTAAAAAGTTTTCTAAAAATATGGGCAACTTACGCCTAAAACCCAAATTAAATAGTGTGGGAAGTATGCCATAGCACCAAGCACGGTCATACGCTTTCCCTATGTTAAAGAATATGGAGACAAGGTGGTTCCTTCTGAAGAATGCATTGCGTACCTGGGTTTCCAGCAATACGAGGTAATCAAATGTTGTTCTTCCTCCACGAGAACCACTCCGCAACAGGGTAATGCATCCTCGTCTCTGCCATTTGAATATGAAATGAGCGTTGACCATGCACTCGAAGGTCTTACAAAAGCAGTTTGTAAGAGCAATCGGCCAGTAGTTCAGAGAGACGGATGGTTTTTTTCCAGGTTTTGAGTCAGGAATCTCAATAGCTTCTCGCCGTTGTGAAGGATGTTTCTGCTCAGTCCATATTCTGTTGAAAGCAAAACCAGATTAGAGTTAATTGGTATTCAAATGGTGAATCATGTCATACGTGATTCCATCTGGTCCAGGATGGTATCATGGACATCAGATAGAGCCATCTCCAGTTCATGCATCCTAAATTCACAGTTATATGAAATGTCTCTTCTAGTTTTGAAGCGCAAAGGCAATTGTTCCGCTTGATTCTTAATTGCCAGAAAGTGAAGGCTATAAGAATCAGTTGTGGAAACAGAACAAACACTTGCCCGGGAAGGTTAGCAACGTCTGAGGGGTTCGAATACATCACATTACCTATTTTTAAAACAAGAATAAAAGTTTCATGATGTATCCCATAGGCGGCTTTTACTTTTCTCCATAAAAGTTTACTGGGAGTACAGGATGTGATGGATCAAACCAAGTTAATCTATGACTCTCTGTGCTAAAATGCCTAATACCGAGACATAATGCCTTGACTTATTTAAAGGCGATTATATTTTCACTCTCAAGGTACAAGCTAAAGAGGTTCCTGAGTTTTTTCTGTTTTTTATGACTGTCTCGGCAAACTTTATTCCAGCACGATCTATGAAATTTTCTACGACGTGGGGAAGTTTTCGGAATCGTATCGTTAGCGGCTTTCATTACCGAATCAATGACATTTTGCTCTGATTTCGAAATATCATGATCACTGATCATAGCCACACGGATGATTGTAAGTTGGGAGAATGTAGTCTAGCCATGTCGCTAAAATTGGAAACGCGTAGGGCAAGCAGTCGCACTGTCGCTATCAGAATGGGAGATTATTAGAGGGAAATTATCGCTATTGTGCAGATCATTCCCAATTGTCGAATTCAACAATAGCAGTAGGTCAGAGGAGCAGATGACTAGGTCAAACCAGTGGAAGTTGCGTGTGGTTGCATGGAAGTAGTTTGCTCGTCATTGTTGAGCAGACAGAGACAGCAATAAACTGTTTGATCTGCTCCCCACGAAAGTTTATACTATCCAATATTCACAAAGTATTATGTCCGTTTAACTCTCCGATCATAATAAGATGCTTAGGAAGCTACTCCAGTATGGTATCAAGGACTTGTTGATGTATGATATCATGAGGTGGAAGGTAAATACAACAGACTGTCACTAATGTTCGTATACGAACTTGCACAACCACAGCCTGAAAAGATGTATTTGAAATAAGAGGTGTTCTCGAATAAAGGTTTGAAGTGAAGATGCCTTTCCTGCATCTTTCCAAACACAGCTATATCCGCGAAATTTGATGGGAGTATTAGTCGTGAAGAAGGTCTCTTGAATACCAAAAATTATGGGATGAAGTGTTTTTGAAACGGACTTAATATCCTGAAGTTTGGACCGAAGGCCACGGCAATTCCATGAGTAGGAGGTAAGCATTAAGAGAACGAGTTTGTAGTTTGTTTTAGAAGGAGAGTAATTGGAAGCATTGGTTGGAGTTGCCTCAGATTTGCAACCCATCTCCAAGTCATCTTCATCCTCTGAAGGATTCAATTTAATATCTGAGCTGCATAGTTTTTCCCCAAAGAGGGTCGTTAAGTTTATTTGGACAATACCTTTTGTCGCCAACCCAAGGAAAACTAAATTTCATGATGATGACTATTTAAGCTTAACCGGGAGATCAGCTTGCGAATGATCAAGTATCGCAATCTTTAATATCTGCGATTTCTTTAGTTTTTTCTTTGTGACCTTTTTTGTTTTATGAATCTCTTTTATGCTCTGTTTTATGAATTTCTGGAACACTAATAATAGATTTATCAGTTTCTGATTCTAAAGTCTTTTTAGGGAAGTTAATTTTAACTCTGTGTCTCGCACAATTTTCCCATTTGTAGTTTTTACAGAACTTTGCTTGTATAACTGAAGCATAGCTGACACCAGGAGTAGGTGTCTGGGTTAGTATCCTGCGTCTGGCTTCGGGGTATGTTAAATTTTCTTTTATTTTGACATTTGTGACCTGTTTTGTCCTGTTTCCAGATGGGATGGTCACTGCAGTTCACCCTGTGTTCTTGTGCTGTGCACTGCTGGCTGTCATTGAGTGTCTCGAGGAAGTTAGCTTTCGAATAGCCAAAGCGCTGGCACTGGAAGCAGCTTAATGGGTATGGGATATATTGTCTTACTGGTAGCTTTATATAACTTGCATGTATATATTCTGGCAACTTAGGATTGTGAAATATCAGTATGTATTTTTTTTAGCCTGAAGTTGCCCAACATATCGGATTTTTATTTGATTGACTTGAGTCACACCTTGTTTCTTTAACTCGGCAGATATCTCTTCCAAAGGAACGTTAAATAATTCTCCGCAGGTTAGGACACCCTTCGTGAAGTTCAAAGATGAATAAGGACTTACAGAAACAGATATGTGTGCATTGGCTTTAGATTTTAGAAGGTGGTTAGGCTGTTTTATGGAATCAGTTTAGATCAACAAGTTTCCAGAATGCATTTTTTTATAGATTTAACTTGACCGATGGTGGCAAAGATTTCCTTCTCTGCAAAAAAATGGAGAAACAGTAGGAAAAATGTCTTTTTCTAATATTCTTTTTATTACAAAATATTTATCAAAAAATTCGAGATTAAGAGCAGATTTAAGTAATTTTTTCCCACTGAAGGGAGATTTCTTACGATACGATATAGAATGGGATTCTGGCCCGACGGCATCACCCATCACGGAGTCCAACAAAGGAGGGCAACCACTAGCTCTGACCATTCAAAGCCTCAGCACAAACCCTAGTGCTAATTAGCACCTGTACGTTGGGAGTTACCCCGGGGACAGTGGCCACCCTTAATGCCAAGCCCAAGGAATCCTAAACCCTTCGCTTGATCCCTAGCAGACTAGTCACTCAGGTGACTAGGTACCAGCCGATTGATACCCCTGGGACCACAGTGCACCACACATCTAATGAGTCGTCATGCATGGCAACAAATGGGGACATTTGCTGCCCATGAGAAGCAGGAAGCAAACAGAGCGGCGACAGCTTCTCATGGCAAGCTCCTTCGCTTACCGTCGAAGGAAAGAAAAAACAGCAGAAAGCAAAAGGAGTAGAGGCGAATGAATTGAAAGGGAGTAAAGATCCCTGGGTACCTCGAGATCGGGACACCCGTACTCGCTTATAGTATGAGACCACTTGAGAGAGTATTGACTTATTGGATACTGTGTATAAAACAGAATCATTGATTCTACATTTGCTTCATCACTATGTTTCTAATAATTTACTTAAATAAAACCAAAGTTATTTAACCTTTAACTAAGGAGGTGAAATTTTAGGACTTAATCGGGGAGGTGCTATTTACGAGACCATGTTTCATTTACACTGAAATTAAATTTTCTATTTCGTGCGTTAGTAAGAAAAACTATCAAAATATTTTGCAGATATTTTTCTTCATATATAGATATGTGAAAAAAAAATTCAAAATATATTGTCTTTGAAAAAAGTAAATGCTTTGGAACCTACATTTTTTCTCAAATTACATGTTACAATAAACAATATTCTTGGAAAAACATATCACTTTATACTTTTTAAATCATATTTATTTTTCCAGTATATAAAGTTAAATAGGAAACAATATACTGTGATTTTCAAAGCATGATTTTCTAAACCATTTGAAACACACAGGTTAAGAACTAGTATAAAAATCACCCTATAAATTCTGTATATATTTCTCTTAATGTATTATCTCTCTGTATATATTAATATATTTTTTGGTGTTTCATAATAGGATCAGCAATTTGGATTATATTTCTAGGCCTAAGTTTTTGCACCATCTTCTAAGCCTTGTTTATCACTGCGGCACTAAGAGGGAAGAGACAGACCATACTTAAAAAAATAACTAAATTACTTTTAAAAGCATCCGCTGAAACCAGTTGAAAAAGGTGTGATGAAGGTCCCGAAACAGGAAGCTACCGGGTGATATCCAAGTGTGATAAAAATAGAACAGGAGCGCTAGCGATCTCACAGTCCACACGTAAAAGGGTTCAGAAAAAGAATCGTTTTTAAATTTATCTTACTTAGCAATATCTGCTTTTTCAAAAGTATTTATTTGAGCAAATATGGATATATCTTTTAAATACTTAGATTCAAAGCATCTTGAAACGTTAAAAGTGTTAATTAAACAAATTTCGATAAATAAATAGTTTAGTTATATTAATGTTCCGTTTAAAGAAACACGAGAGCTGTTTTGGAACGGACCTCTTCATTTTGAACCATGGTTAGATGACGAGGACGACACCTGAACTGGCACCCCCTCTCCACTCCATACCACACCAGCGGGAGGACGTTTAGCCTGACAGATTTAACGTGCAACAGACCCCCTCACACGATGGTTCTTCGGTGGAATCGGGTCGCGAACCTGAAACCCTCCGGTTTTATTTTATTTAAATATTTTTTAAAAAAAAATCAAGATTGGCACTTGAAGGTGAACAATTAGAAACACATATTAAGCTTTCAAAAGCTCAAACAAGTTAATGAATAAAGTTTTATCGTACGGAGAAGGATTGTATTATTCTCTCATCTTAAACACACAAGAGGGAAATCGTAAATAGCATATTGTGTTTAGTAAATACAATATTTTATAATATAATATGCACGATACACACAATATGCACAATACACACAACATGCACACTATTTTATATCCTCAGATGACTAAGAAAATCTTCCTTGACATTGAACGTTCTATATCTATCTTTGGAGAAGAAAAACATTTTTTTATTCTTTGTATTTATATTTATTTCAGCTCTAATAAAATAAAATAAAGAGCAATTCAATTGTGTCTTATTTGCATAACGAATCATTTTTACATAACCCTCAATCAGATTAATTTGCGAAGATTTCAATAAAATGCAATTAAAATAATAACACATTTCTCTATGAAACATTTTTAAATGCCATCCTTCGTAATTAATTCTGAGTTCCTTTTACCATTAAAGTAATCACTTAATTTCTGACCGATAAGCACGTTGTCACCAATATAAATGATCTCATTAGCATGAAGTGGTATAATAAGGGAAAAAAAGATATTTCTTAGGAAATTTTATTTTTTAATGTTTTGCATCTGCTTTTTTGATTTGGCAATCGCCACTTACAGCTATTTTAATTCATACTGTTATTAAGGTGGAAAGAACTATGAAGAAATTATTTGATTACCTAAAGCAGACATAATAAATACTTTTTTCTGCTAATTAATGGAAAGCCTGTGTGTTATAAGGTAACAAGTGAATGTGCTCTCCCGCGCGCTCGTTGACGCCGTTCAGTACAATTGCAGAGCGGGTTTGCTAAGTAAACTCTACTGGCTTCGCTCTCTTTAATGAGAATAATGTGCATTCTAGCATTCATTCTGAATAAAAAATTGGCGAAGGTAAATGAATTTGTTATGATTCTTTAATTTAAATTTTGGATTAAATTCGGGATATACAAAGTTGAATTTTTCCATTCTGTAAGCCTTCCGAATACAAAATCGAAAATCTAACAAAAAATTTATCAAAAAAAAAAAAATAAAACGTTGAATAAAAACATGAAAGTGTAAAAATATAAACAAGGTGTGAGGTAAAAGTATAAAAAATTTTAAAGAAGTTATTTAGACTTGTTTATAAAGAATGAAAGGTATGACCTTTTAACATTAATTAACAAGAAAACTACAATTTTTATTGATTAATAATTTTTTTAAATTTATTTCCTTTCACTGTTCTGTTTTTATCACTTCATCAACACAAAATTTATTGAGTGGAAAAAAGCTATACTGTGTGCAGTGAAAGCATTTGAAACAGGCATATGAAACTATCTAAGGAAATTATAAAGTTTTAAAAACAAGGATAAATACAGAATTTTAAGAGGCAAAAAAAATTACTAGAAGTCGTATGTATAATTAACAATTTCGTATTTCTACTAAATGCATTACAGAAACGATTGGTATGAATTAAAAGATTAATGTACATTAATATTTCGTAAACACATCTTGAAAATAAGCTTACTTATTTCTTCCTGAAAGTTTTTGAGAACGTTTATTGATCGACTTGGCTGCACGTTGAATTGTTTTTCAATTTCATTGTTTCAGCAACGTTTAAATTTAATCCACTTAAATGGAAGTCCTCAACTTTATTAAAAAGAAGTCATTGAAATGAATATCCGAAATGAATAGCACTCTCTAGTTTATATAAAATTCTACAGTTAAATAATGTGTTTCTTCGTAAGATCAAAAAGAAATGTTTAAAAAGATTACTTCTAGATCTATTACACCTTTTTTTCTGTACTTATGCAAAATTAATAATATCAGTATATAATACTTCTAACGCAGCACATTGAATTTAAACTGATGCACGTTATTCATTTAAAATTTTATTTCAGAAATTTTAAGATCTTAGATATTGTAGTTAATCTACAATTTAATGATAAAATAATATAAAGATGCAAAAGCAAACTTTATCAATAATAAACAGAGATAAATGAAGTAAATAATATTCTTACATCAAGATGTTGACTTAGATAAACAAAATGAAGGATAAAGCATCTAAAAAACGTTTACTCCAATTTTTAAGAAGCCATCAAGAGCTTGAAAATCATATTTGCCCATTTATGGTGTGAAGCTACTGCCTCTTTCTTTCCTTTTCATGCGCAGCCGATACCTGCTTCGCCACTCAACGAAGCAGTGCTGACTGATTTTTGCCTCTGAATTCTTTATCATCAGCCGCCTACACTGTGGCCGGATTCTGCCAAGCGGTACTTTCTTGAGGGAAGCCCACCTCCTCCCACTACTCGAGGTTATGATTGAAATAAGTCGTAGTCAACACTTCTTCTTCTTGCATACAACCGACCACCTCGTCACCACTGAACGTAGCGGTATCGACAGGATTTGTGATAGACGGCTGAAAATGTATTGCCCAAACTTACACTGACCGAACAGTCAAACTATCATTCCTTTTGGGATAATAAATAGCTATCTTTCTCCCCACCTGCACACTCTCAAACAATTAGAATGAAACTGTCAGTCTTTGACATCATATCCTTCAAGGTTTTGAGATGACCCTGCACCATCAGTACTATATTTAAATCATTATTGACAATCTTCAGGTCCTTCCTTAACTCTGAGATCTCCATACATTCCATTAAATAGTGGTAAACCGTTCCCATTCCTCCACAAATGCCTTTATTTTCCTTAGTTCTTCCAAATCTTTAGAAATGTGCAGGAAATATCCCATGTCCAGATATTATTTGGATTATAAGTGGATGGTATTTTTATTTCCGGATTAGGAATAAAGCCAAAAGTTATTCTTCCTTTTTTGGACATATACCATCTGTAAAACTATTGTAATTTTATTTCGTCTCTCAATTTCGTAGTCAAAACTCTCCGCAAAACAGCTTCCTCTTACGTGGTAACCAGAACAAGATGGTCAATCCCTGACCTTTGCCCCTCACTATACCCTGAAACTGTCATTCGGTTTCTCAAGGAGCAGGCCATCAATTTGAAAGTATCGCCACAAAATTCTTTATATTCCTTTAAATGTGCATCCCACAATAAAAGAAAGGCACAATTTTAAACATTTGTTGAAAAGTTGTCAATTTTTTAAATTCACATATTTCAGCGTTTTAAGACGATGAAAGTGTTTAAATCAATTTTTTGAAGCTCTGGGTTTTTTTTGTATTTCTTCAAGTAATAATAAACTGTTCCAGTTCCTCTAATTTACCGTTTCAAAGAAATCGAGGCTACTATTGAGCTAGATGATGGTTGAAACAACCCCAGGCTTACAGAATGCCATAAACATTCATAACTTTGAACTCAAATACCTGTTTTCAGCAAAGTGACACAGTGTTTGCCTTGCATATTCCGCTATAGAAAACTAAGAGATAACTTCAGGAATTCCAGTCGCTCTGTAGTGTTTAGGCTATCAGCTTCAAATTGCAACAGTTTGCAACTTCATTGACATGACATCAGAACCTACTGTACGATGGATTAGAGATACATAATATTCTCAGATGAGAGTTTTTTCCCTCTTTGCGCCAGGATAAACGTATGCTGGTTAAAGAAAAAAAAAGTGGATAAAGTTTCTGGTGGTGGTAGGTGCGTCTAATGCCACTTGGTCATACCAAGCCCGAATGAGCGGAGCTCTTTCGAATCGTTGTTAACGAGCACCGTTAAGATGAAGGTACGACGTTGCCCGAACACTCACAACCCTAGAAGGGGAGCTCGAACTCATTCATACACTCATTCATCCATCCGCAAGTCAGAATTGAGATCCAAATCCGAGACCGACTCATCCCTGATTCAGTACCCCCAGAGGTATCATTTGTGATGGAAACTTGGGGGACTTTTCAGTCACGACATATTGAACGTGCCCCGAATGCCATTAGCCAACTTGGCGGTCTTTGGCAGAGATGAGAACAGAACCCGCGACCTTTCGGTTACGAGACTGACGTTCTACCAGATAAAGTCTGTAACGAAGCTGAACTGCGAGGGAGAAAAATCAAACCTAGAGCAGGGTCTAAGAATGGCAGAGCCTGAGTTAGATAATTGATTTCAAAATGTAATTAAGTCTAATGCTAATAGCTTTTGGAATACTCATTTATAAAAACAGTTAACTCGCTATAATCAGATAATTTTGTAGATGCGGCCTTCAAACTTTCAATAAAACTTGTATATTAATAATGTGTCATCGTCATAGGGAGTCTAAACTGCATAATCGGCATTGAACTGGTTTAAAAGTCGCCAGACCTGAGTTCATTCTTGGAACATACATTTTTATTTTTCAAAATTATTTTAAATTAATTTAATAATTTGAAAATATTTTTCATGTATATCTGTTTAGGTAAAAATTATCCACCTAATTCTTAAATAATAGGAATAAACTAAGTTTAATTTTTTTTAAATTGTTATAAATGCATGTGGTTCTTTTTAAATATTCAAAATTTAATAAATTAACAATTTAAATAAATTAATATGTTAGTCATTTTGGCACTCAAAAATAAGGTTTTGATTTTTAATACGGAGTTATAACATAATTTTTAAAAGAAAAATAATTAAACTAATTCATATGGTACTTGGATTATAAATTAATTTTTAAAATAATTATAAACATAATTTTAACGATAAAAAATAATGAAAATAGAAATTATCATCTTAAAAGCGTTAAAAATTTTAAATTTTAATATTTTAGTAATTGCCAGTTATTTTTATAACTGTGTTTATAGTGGAAATTAAACAAAGTATCTTGTATTAGTAAAAATATATCAGGAAATGTCCTCAATATGAATGATCGAAAGGTAAGAAATAGAAAACATGTTTTAAAGTTATAATATACAAAGGAGGAGAAAAAAAAATTCTCGAAATTGACTGCCTATAGCGTTTTAAATATTTTAATGATCAAACATAATAAAGGCATACTGCTTTTATACTAAATCTCAGCCTGATCTGAACCCTCTTGATTAGCAATTTTCTTGACAGCTGTAGTAATCTTATCACTATCAAATAAACTTGGACATGAAATTTGTAAGGCACATTGATGGCTGAGTTAAGTTTACTTGTTTTATAACTGTTTTGGAGCACACTTTCCACTGAGAGATGCCCGTTCCCCCAGCCATTCCCGTGCTCCTCCCCATACTTTTACTCAAAATGTTCTAAGTGCATCAAAATGTCAACTTGGTTTATGAAATCTTGAAATTTCCCACAATTGAATATGTACTAGTCATTATTTGACGGTAAGTTCCACATCATCAGCAACCAGCATGGACCTTTGATGATTTTTATGACCAAATACAACAGCCACGAGGATCATCTCACTAAATGGTATGGTGCGTATGTGACTCAATGTAAAAGCGTCTTGATGCACAATTGTGCTTCTGTTCAAAATGCTTTAGCTTACTGAAGGTGTTAATGTGACACTATTTCATATAAAAACTACTTTTCTTGTCTGCATTTTGACTTGTGACTTTGAAGCTTCCATCAAATATAGATAAAAAAATGCGCCAAATATTGTGTGTGATTACCAAATCTTTCGCATTAATTTCGTCTTGGATTTTGAGATTTCATTTCCTATCAGTGCGTTGCGGGCTTTCGGACCAACGAGAGTTTTGATCTCTGGTAGTTTAATTAGGTTCCTGTTATCCATTACACACCACATGTCCAAATTTGGTGTCACAAACATGAAATCTGTGAAACTTAGGAATTATTCCCTGTATTCCAAGAAATTTGACACATAGATATTTTATAATGGAAGAAATAACGCAGCAGCAAAGCAGTACGGAAAAGATTTTAATTGTGAATAGGAGTGAGGGTATTATAGGTAATATGTAAGAGATTTTTTATTGCAAATTGTGAATAAAGGTTGTATCGAAAATGTTAATTAATGAGTTCACAACACATTTAATTAATGAAACGTCTGTCAAATACGGAATATGACCGGCGTCCACTGTTAAGAAATCCTCGCAACGAGCTCTCTTACTGTTCACGTCAACAAATGTATAAGGGGTAAACCCCGTTCTACCAAAAGCGCAACTTTTAGCTCCCGGAGAATCTTGTGATGGGGTTATGCTGTGCAATGATTCTTATTAGATCATTTCAAGAATTTAAAATAAACCGAGACATCGAAGGTAAAACCATGCGACGAATTTCAATTTCTTAAAGAAAATCAAACTGAAATCGAACACCGGGTATTATCTGCCATAAAAATGAAGTCCTGACCAATAGCACCCCTAAACTACCTCCCATATGCTTCAAAGTCCCCACCTCTGTAGCGAAATGAGGTGGCTGTACAACCGCTTCAAAGACGTGCAGGGATGTACGACGGGCCAGCATTTTGTCAACCCTGGCTAGGATTCCTCCACCACCAAAGTTTTTGCATTCCTATTACATAAGAGGGACAGCGTCCCGTTTTCTCCCAGTGAAGACTCTATGTGAATCCCTCTAAATCACTGAAAAGAACAAACCCCGCTTTTGCTGTGTCCGAGATGGCCGCACATCAGCAGGCTTTCTTGTTGGATGCAGTCAACGAGTGGTGGCCGAGTGTAAAGGCCCCTCTCTGCTGGACGTCAGTATGCTGTTTCTCTGGAAATGATTTCTCCAGACGCGAACAAACTCGGGAGCCTTGCCAGCATGCGCTGTCGCACGTTCATTGCAAATGAGCGATCCTGTGAGGTGTCGCTGTTCTGAGGTGGCAGTCTTCCTGGTAACAGTATAATTTTTTGACTTCATTCCAATGCCTGCACACCACTTTCGGTGTCACTTGTGGCCATCCATTCACCCCCGCTTGTGATTGGCCACCTTGTCAACGACTTCACATCTGAAGGAATCGCCTAAAGGAAACAACGCTCTCACAGCAAGAAGGCAAACATCTTTGTTTCAGTGAAATTATTCAGAAAACTGCAGGGAAAATGCTTAAACGGTCTAGTTCAAATAGTTCCGCAAAAACAATCGATAAACAACTTATTTTTCAAAACCGTAAATTGCATTACTTGTCTCCCAAAATATAAAAAATTCAAATTCTATACATTTTACTGATAGCAATTTAGGATTATTTCGAAAAATATGTTAATGACCTTAATTTTGGACATGAATGCATATTGATTCGATATTTTGAAATAATTAATAGTAAAATCTATGCTATTCAGCGAGACATCACCTAAATAATTTCGATAAATGCTGTGACATCAGCAATACGGGACTGATTTATTTCAATTTTGTCATCTATAATTCATTAAATGATATCATTATTAAGAAACAATTAGCGGAAGTAGTTTCGCCGAAGCATTCTCGTATACAGTCTAACAAAGACGTTAATTCGCTTTTACATAAAATTGTGAATCTTCTGCAAGGCAGGGAAAACCGTAAGTATTTTCTTTTTAGACCTGAGCTTGTGTACTTCCAAGCATAGAAAAGGAAATTGGCATTTGCGTATTATTCACCACACATCTCTTCAATCCATTACAGCAATGAGAGAGAGTGTGTCTTTGCGGTGTTCATATGATGATTTTAAAAAAGGCTCGCATCTTATTCCGTTCTACTATTTTTTATCGCTCTCCAAGTACTTGGCGCCTGCCTTGGTTGCTAAGCAACGCACCCCCCATTCCTCATCGTATGATGCAGGAAAACTTCTGCTCGCCGTCAGCTTACCTGTTTTTTCCTTGTTATTTTGTAGTACGTTCGTTGTTTCGTTTCACTATGGATGCTTCTTGAGACTTTTAAAATTGAAAGAGTTGGCGATTTTCGCTTTTGCTTTGGATGAGATTCATTTTGCGACCTTTCAGCCATTCCTGAATTATAATGGTCACCAATACTTTTGTAAAAATGGAGTTACAAATTTTGGAAGTTGCTCATTTCTGAGTTTAAACAAATCTGAATAATTGAAATCTGAATGAATTTTAACTGAGTTTAAGCCCAGTTTTGGCCCAGAAAAGATGCGTCGCTTACATCTTCACTATTTGTTGAGGTGCGTTTGGCGTTTGCTTAGAGAGCTTTGAGTTATAACATACTCTCCACCTGTAATCACCAGTTCAGTTCGAAGCTGATAGAGAAAAACAATTCAATCATAATCCGCCAATACATAAATCTGCCTATGTGACATCCTCTTTGAAATATTTTAGTTAAATATTTAGCTTCATTTAGAAGTAGAAGCTTTATTGGTTGGTGCAAAATTAAGATCCGTTAATACACATCATCATATAGAAATGTATTTTACTATTATAAGTGTATTTTAATGCTTTCATTATAATGAAAACTGCTAATAAGTATGAAGAATTTTATCAAATACTACTTAATAGATTTTAAATATAAGTGTGAGAAAAATATAAATATGCAGGTTTAGCATAGTTCAAGCCAAAAAAGGCAGCATACCTCTTGGAAAGGTTAATTTTATCAGCAAAGTAGTCGAATATAATTAATGATTAATGATGTATTTGATAATTATGTCACTTTTGATTTCATTTTAATTGGAAAAGAGCATGTCTTTAGTGAGATGTTTTCCTCATTGGAAGACTTGAAAAGTACTAAAATCAAATCTAATTTTGTCTATACTAATAGTAAAGCTGAACGTGTGTGTGCGTTGGCGCTTTACAGACCAGACGGTAGAACCTACAGCTACCAAATTTGGTACATGTATGACTTGGAGTTTCGGAATTTCACCTTCGGAACTCTTTTTTTTTCAAATTTTTAATTAGAATTGGAATTAATTAAAGATTAAGCTAAATTTCGAAGTTTTTCCGCTATAACTTCCAAAAATATTACTGTACACAGATTAGTTTCACATTAAATTAAAGATTAAAAAATTAGCTTTTTAATGAAGTATTTTAATATATAACTTAAGCTTGTATTTTTAGTGAATTTTTAAAGAAATATTTTAATTATATTTTTCAATAATATATTCAGACAAAATAATAAAATTAAATCTGCTCGAGCAGTTTAGGAGTGAAAGGGGGAAAAATTATCTTTTATCCATATGTTCACATCAGATTGACAAAAGCTCAAATTAAAAAATAAATAATTATTTCAAATTAAAATTATAAAAATGTTATTTTCAGCACGTGTCTGCATGAAACGAAATAAATGTGAAATATTTTTTTTCTAAAAAACAAATGTAAATAAAAACTTTCGGGAATTTTACAATATTATAAATTAAAAAAATAAGCTTTATTTAAGACACACATGGTTTAATATACATATTTTTTTCAATTCAAGGACCAATAGCTAATTCCTAAAAATTTAATAACAGAAATGTATTTATAAAAAAGTTCTAAATGAAGTAAATACAACATAGTATGTGACATGAGCCTATAAATGCTTAAGAAATGAAGAATGTTTAGCTTTTAAATAAAAAGAGATAAACTTCAATCAACTCAGTCACTAAAACTGACTCATTTATAAAGATCACTATTCAATAAAAGCGAGTAATTTTAAACCACTTCATCAGTCATTCCAAACATGTTATCAACGTCCAGAATTTCTCTAGACTGACTGGCCTAAGAATGAAAATGTTGATTGTTGCGAGCATTTCAATTCAAAACTTCACAAGTCGATCAAATTTGATAGCAGAAGATGGACATCTTCATGTATTTATTTGAAAGAGGGAGTGTCAAGAATATTTCGTAGAATACGATTCATTATAACTGAAAGATGCATAAAATTTAGACATAATAATTTTTTAATTATGTTTATAAATCAAAACAAAATATTATTATACGAATCATTTAAATCTGTTTGAAAGTAAAATTAGAACATGAGTTTTATGATGAATCTATTTTTTGTTGAATTTTCTTGAAATATTACGTAAATTAATGTAATTATTCAGAAGTACACATTATGATTCACTTTTACTTATATTTAAAAAAATGCTTGGTTACGGTGAAAAAAATTTTTTTTATATCAATTTGCAGTTTAATCATTTCCACTTTAATTTAAAATTTAAATTTTGCGAGAGCTGATTAGATAATTAGAGAGGAATATAGTGCATTGCGGACTTAAGACTTTCATGAATGAATTATATAACTATCGAAATTTGAACCTGAAAAATATTTTGATGAAGTAGCTATTAAAAGACAAGTCACATCAGGCATTTAATTGACACTGGCAAGTTACATGAAGTATTTAACGGGTAATTTTAAACATCATTAGGATTGGCTAACTAGTTGGTCGCCAAAGGCGGCTAGTATAAAATATGAAAAAAAGTTATTATTATTATTATTATAAAGATCTTATCGTCCTTACCTGATTGAAAATTCGTTCCTGTAACTCGGGAAATGAACTGGCAGACCAGTATGCAAAAAAAGGCAAGTTTCTAAGCGTTTTTTATAAAATTTCAGCAAAAAAAGATTATTTACTGCAAAAAAAGGGGGTTGTTGCAAGGGTTATTTACATCCTGTCGATACTGCTACGCGGGGTTGTTGGCTGTATGTAAGAAGAAGGGTTATTTACAATTGCAATGTCTTCTGGTTCGAATTCTCATGTGAGAGTGCTGGTAACAATTTCTAATGAATTTATTATTCGTTAACAAATTCTTTTCCTGCCTGCTCTTTTCGATTTAAAATTTCACTGAATACAAATTAAAAAAAAAAACTGATAAGGGATTATTTAGACTGGCAGACTGAGGGAAATCTTGAAAACTGCCTGCATGTAAACCTATTAAAATAATTGCGATAATTTTATTAATAAGAAAAGTCATACTGGTTTAATATGCTACTTTCGACTCACTCACCGGCACCTGTTAACAAAACCAAACACAAGTAAACAAGCAACTCTGATCAATAAAACAAACAAGAAAAGAAAAAGATATTTTTTATTATAGTATATTGACATATCTGGCAAATACCAAGTTCACATTTCAAAAATTACTTAATTTTTGAAATTTTTACTTTCAATAACAATCTAAATACACTGTAATACTGTTGAAGATTAGCATTTAAGCTTATAATATATATATATATATATATATATATATATATATAGAGAGAGAGAGAGAGAGAGAGAGAGAGCAAATACAGATATATCTTTTAAATACTTAGATGCAAAGCAACGAAACGTTAAAAATGTTAATTAAACTAATTTCGATAAATAAATAGTTTATTTATATTAATGTTCCGTTTAAAGCAACACGAGAGCTATTTTAGGGCGGACCAAGTCATTTTGAACCATGGTTAGATGACGAGGACGACACCTGAATTGGCACCCCCTCTCCACTCCACACTACACCAGCCGGAGGACGTTTGGCCTGACAGATTTAAAGTGCAAGTGACACGGCGGTTCTTCGGTGGAATCCAGTCTCGAGCCTGCCACGCTGCGGTTCCGAAACCAAGACCTTACCACCAGGCCACCGCGACCCTGGGCAGAGAGGAGGCATGAATGGAAACCCAAATAATTATTGGCAGTTGAATGATATCACACCATATTTTGAAGGTAGGAAATTTTACCAGCACATCAATAATGTATGTCAAATTTTAGCTTCGATCATGGCAAAATTATATCCAATAAGCATACATCACACAACCACTTTCAAGTACTCTTTTTCTTTAGATAAAGTTGACTAATTCCCATAGAATGTGCATATTTTGCATAGTTATTTAATTATGAGATTAGATGTTTGATGGACAGGCGAAAAGATCCCTTCACTTCAACATGGCCGGCGACACACTTCCTTTCTGTGGCTGAAGTATCATTTTGATTAGATTTTCTCGTTCGATTCCTACTGCATGCTTGATAACTGCGTAAAAATAAACCCGGCTAACAAATTCTATTCTTTTTCAATTTACATATCTATGTAGATCATAGGTTCCCAACGTGGGCGATAACACCCCCTTGTGGGCTTTTGGGATTTTCAGGGGAGCGGTACAAGACCCAAAGAAAATTAAGGGGCATTGATACGGCACGGTGGGGTGTTAGATGATTAACCAAATATTATCTACAATAACTTCAAGGAATGATTCCAGGACATTTTAAACATGGACATACCAGACTGAATTTGGGATAATTTTCCCAATGTCAACACAGCAGGATCTCCTCAGTCAGAAGAAAAACTGATAGAACTGACGACAAATGAGGGACAACAAATTAAATTCAAGAATGGTTACCAAGAATTTCGGTTTCAGAAGTTGATTTCTCAACTGCATTCAGGACTATGGTCGATTGTTCAACGACTTCTGATATCATTCCCATCTTCATATTTAGCAGAACGTGGATTTAGTGCTTAGACAACATTGATAACGAAAAAGAAAAATCGTCTCCATGTTACTGAACGTGACGACTTACGATTGTTTTTAAGGGAAATCGAGCCCGGTATTAACGAGTTCCTTAAAATTCCTCGAATTCAGCCTTCTTACTAGTTTAGTTGAAAATCCTATGTCTTTGCATTCTAATAAAATTACGCATGCGTATTGATTATTCTCTGAAACTGTCAATTTATTTACTTAAAAAGCAATAGTTAACTATGTAATGCTTCGTATCATCAAAACCCCTGTCTCCTTATAAAAGGTAATCTGAAACTTTTTTAAATAAGGAGAAATACAGTAGCTTTTCAATTCCAGCAATATTCTGTCTATCAATATTTTTTTGAATATTTAATTCTTGTTTTCCCCTCGCATTAGGTACGCTGTTATCTCTCAGGAGGGGAAGGGAGGAGGAGGTATTGAAAAATTCACTAGAAAAAGGGACACCAGTTCAAAAAAGGTTGGGAACCTATAATGTAGATGAAGGAATCCGATCAGCCAAGAAACACAAATTAAATTCTATTAGCTCGTGGCAGACCACGACTCTCCCTTTCCCCCCCCCACGTCCTTTTCTTGAACTCCCCCTTTCGGCCCGGTCCCTAAGGATATCACGTGATATTCCCCCTCGCTTTTGCCAGCGGAGCAGCTGAAAGAATCTTCTGTTACTTTCTATGGTGTAAAGCATCGGTGGGATAGAGCCTGAAAAAAAAATTAGAATCGCCTAATTACAAGGGTGGTTTAATATCACTTACTAAAAATATATTTATATATTTTTAAATATTTATTTAATCGCCATTTATTGTAACTACAACTAGATATATTTTTTCATAATATTGTGAAAGGATTTAAGGTATCCGTCTACGTTCGAAACAAAACTTTTGAAAGAGTGGATTTTTTAAAACAATTTACGATTATGGTTTTTTAGATGTATTGACAATTATAATACAAAATATTATACATACAACACAATTATTTGAAAATATAATATAATAGGTGAGAAAGAGGAAAACTCTATTTGAATATTCTATATTTTAATGACATTTAAACAAAACGGTGAACACTCTACACAAAATTGTAATTATCCAATAATATTTTTCTTTGTGCACAAGTTATAGAATTTAATGATGAATGAAATGAACCAAAATCTAAGAAACATTCTGAGATGCAAAGAAGTTACGGGTAAAAGTATACGTATGTATGCAATTTTTTTCCATAAATTCCCAACATAATTTTTCTAAAAACACCTATAAAGAAAGTATTTCACCGACAATGAAATTTTTGGTTCATTTCATTGCCCATATTATTTAAAATACACGCTGAAATGTTAATGCAAATACCTCTAATAGTATTTGAGATATCGTGTTAACGGTGGAGAATTTTTATGAAAACGAAAGCTTTGAGAAAATGAAAGTGAAAGACAAATTTTAGGTGAAAAATGTGTGACCCTGCATAAAAGGCAACACCTTCCTTTTTCTAAAAAAGATAAACTGTGTTTTTAACGTAGTCGGATACCTTAATAGATTTATTGATAGAAAAATATTCATCACATACTAAGCTAATTAATGCATTATGTTTTTGTATTAGATTTATAAATAATCGTACAGCTGGTAAAGTTAATAAGAATTCTTCAGGTATAATTGAACCTTTAACTACAAAGGAAAGAATTTTTGCTTGTTATATTATTCTAACATATCTCTAAAATGTATTTTTTGATGCTGAGAAAAGTCAAATATCAGTTCATTGCATTGATAAGGACGGGTTGGGGGGCTTCTTTAAAATGCATATTCGCCGCATAATGCAAAGCAGCCTCTCATACTACCCAACCAGTATAAATTAGGTATTCTAATTGTATAGTATTTTCATATTTTAATTTTGCATGCATGTGGTAATTTGTTAACAGATATTTTACGTCAATTTTGGAAATGAAATGTTAAAAGAATAGAAGAAATGTGTATTGAGTTGTATGTTGTAGATTTAGAAGTAATATGTCTTCTTGCATACAGCCGACCACTCCGCCACCACTGAACGTAGCAGTATCGACAAGATTTGTTGTGGTCGACTGCTGAATAAGTATTGACCAACCTTACATGGAGCGAACAGTCAAACTAACATTCCTTTCGGGGTAGTAAGTAGTTGTCTTTCTCTCCCTCTGCACTCTCTCAAACAGTTGGAATGAAACTTTCCCTCTTTGACATCCTATCCTTGAGGGTTCTGAGATGACCATCAGTAAGGTACTTCAATCATTATTAACAATCTTCCGGTCCTTCCTTCACTCTGAGATCTCCATACATTCCATGAAATAGTGGTAAACTGTAGCCATTTCCCCACAAATGCATTCATTTTCTTCCGAATCTTTGGAAATATGCAAGAAATGTCCCCAGATATTATTTGGAAAAGTAATATGCCAAGACAAAAAATAGTTCCTGATTGACGAGTGATTCTCAAAAGACCCGTTTTTGTCTCTGGTATTGATTACGCTGGTCCCTTTTCTGTATTGAAGCACCGAGGCAGAGGAGCAAAACCACGAAAGGCTACATTGTTGTATTTGAGTGCTTTGCTACGAAGGCTTTACATTTAGAAATAGCAACTGATTACAAGTCTGAAGCTTTTATCGCTGCATTGAAACGATTTTGCTCAAGGAGGATTGCAATAAAATTGGCGTTTTAGGAACTAAAGAGAAGTTCAGAGACTCATGCAACAATTTATCTAAAATTAAGATATCCGACTACGTTAAAAACACTGACTATGACCATATTGGCGATTGTTTTTTATTTCTTGTAGTTCAGACATTCCTCTTCCCAAAACCGTTTCTTTTCTAAGAAAAGAAAGGCCTAAGCTATCATCCAGGGTCACATATTTTTCAACTAAAATGTGTCTCTGCCTTCCATTTTCTTACAACTTTCATTTTTATAAAAATTCTCCACCGTTCACATGATATCCCCAAAACCAATAAAGGCATTTACATAAACATTTCAGCTTGTGTTTTAAATAATACGGGCAATGAAGGAACCAAACGTTTTATTGTTGTTGTAGTACTTTTTTCATATATAGTTGTTTTTGGAAAAATAAAGTTGTGAATTTATGGTAAAAATGCATATATACGCATGTTTTCCCCCGTCACTTCTTTGCATCTCCAAATGTTTCTTAGATTTTAGTTCAGTTCATTCATCATTATATTCTCTAACTTGTGTGCAAAGGAAAATAGGACTGCTGCATTACAATTTTGTGTAGAGTGTTAACCGTTTTGGTTAAATTTTATTAAAATTTACGACCAATTTTCCCATTTTCCAGAATATATTATATTTTCAAATAATTGTTTTTGTATTTATAGTGTTTTATATTAACGTTGCAACTAACATCCTCAAAGAGTTTCTAAATATTACAATTTTTCAAAATTTTACCTTCGAACGTTGTCGGATACCTTAAAAAGATGGAACTTGGTGTTATTCGACACCTCGTAGGGATAACAATATTTTCAAACATATTTTCTCTTGCAATCTTGGGTACTAAGAGACAGGAAATCGGAAAAACCTCCTGTTCATGGAAGCTTGCAGGGGCGAATTGGCTTTACATGGCAAGGTGAGTGTAATCGACCTAGCCAATAGCAAAAGCTTCTAGGATGAAGGAAGGGCCTCACATTACAAACTCACGAATCAGCTGCTACTGTCAGTAGAAGAAAACGCAACGAAATCTATATTCCGCAGTACGTGTGGTGGAAACATAAGTGACTTAGTAAGAAAGATTTTTTTTTCCGGACACTTTAAAAGAAAATTAACACTAGAAAGACGGAGACTTAGTGCATTCCTATATTGCCTCAAAGCAGTCAAAATGACTGAGTTGTGAAAGAATAACTAATGTGTAAAGAAATTTGTTTAAAATTCATTTTCAATATTTCTTATACTATTTACAGTCATATAGCAAGTTGTTAGTAAGTATTAACAATAAAAAAAAATTGCTTCATTTAGAACAAAAAATAATTTATTCCTTATTTGTACATTTTAAGCAAATGTAAGTTGAAATCTTTTTATGTGCACATCTTACGCAAATATACTTTTGACATTTTTCACACATATTATTAGTTTTGTTTTCGTCGTACTTGACAAAATTTTCATTTGTTAGAATATGTTCCAGTATGTTTGTGCGTCTTCATTTTCTGATGGCAGGCCTGGTATAAAGAGTCGAATGACAAGTAACGAACAAGTGACGGTAATCAAAAAATAGACAAACTCTGATGCGAAATCGGAGCCGATCTGATTTCATATAATCGGACTGGCTCCAATTTCATATAAGAAATTTACTCAATTAAATAATAGAAGTCACTTGATTATTTAAAATTTTCCAAGTAGTCAAAAGGACTGCTTTTCGGCAATACAGGTATAGCACCTATATATACCGGAAAGAAAAGAGGGGGGGGGAGGCAACTACAATAATTAATAAACGCATTTATATGTTGTACAAAAAGTCACCAAATTCTAAGAAGCTGTGTCATTATATACACAATTGTTTTTCTCACTGAAATTGAAAAGCAGTAAAAATTACTGCCTTAGGCAATCTAGTGTTAACTAGCCTTCTTTGTCCACCAGCTGATTTACCGGAGGGGTTTAATTATATTTTATTAATTTGTTCAGGAATAATTTTATGCCCATGTCGGTGCAGTCACAATGTTAGCACAAAATACTATAAATATAAAAATATTTTGAGAAATAGGAAAATTCGCAGTAAATTTTAATGACATTTAACCAAAACGGTTAACATTCTACACAAAATTGTAACTAAGCAATAATATTTTTCTTTGTGCACAAGTAATAGTAATGATTTACAAAATTAACCAAAATCTAAGATAAGTTTCGAAATGCAAAGAAGTTATGGATACAAATATACGTATATATTTAATTTTTTTCTATACATTCACAACTTAATTTTTCTAAAAACACCTCTAAATGAAGAAATATTTCCCCAACAATAAAACTTTTGGTCCATGTCATTGCCCATATTATCTAAAACACACGCTGAAATGTTTATGCCAATACCTGTATTAATGCTTGAAATATCTTGTCAGTTTTGAAAAACCCTGAAATGAAAGATAAATTTTAGCTGAACCATGTGACCAGGATAATAGGCTAGGTCTTCCTTTACCTCGAAAAGAGAAACTGTTTAGGAAAAACTAAAATCTGAACTACAAGAAATAATAACAATAACAAAAATTGACCAATGTGGGCGATAAGCCATGTTCTAAACGTAGTCGGATACCTTAAGTTTAAAAATGGCAGTGTTCTAAACGTAGTCGGATACCTTAGATTTAAAAATGACAAATGAGCTCGCTGAAGATTATAAGGTTCTCTTCGTCAACCCTTGCAAATCCCCTCATCAAACGACAAAGACCAGGGAATCTAGGAGGCCATATGATAACCAATCAGTGAAAGAAGATGGGGGCTGGGTGATAAGAGGATCAGCGATCAGGCGGGAGATTATTAAGGGGGGTGATTTGCTCACCACGGACTCATCTACTTTATGATCAATACATCAGTATATTTTTGTACCGATGTAAATGAATTTAAAATAGTGTTCGTGATTTAATTATTTTTAACCTTCCAGCAGGCGCGCGTGTGTGAGAGATACACTAGGGATGAATTTCGTTTTATACCTTTAGATCTGGTGGCGCTGGGAACGCCTGTCCTTGTCTATTTGTTCCCCTCCCTTTGGCCTACTTTCAGTTGTCTTCGTAAGTGTGTGGCGTTAACAGGTCTCTGCCGATCAGATATTTGTATTTTAGAGATACGCGCGACCGTTCATGTCAATTTGTGTCACATCTGATTTTGTATGATTTATCAAATAAATCTGTGTTGTTTTACACTGGCGACAGCTGACAAATGCACTTACGAAGGAAGATGTTGAAAAGCCACCCACGTCTCTACAAAATGAGTTAAAATGAAAGGTGCTAAAGACAAAAGCCGAAATAGGTATTGAAGAAGTGGAAGATGTGACGTCAGGGAAAAAACTATGCTAAAAAGAAAAGCGGACTAGAATCACGAGGTTCGATAGTGAGATTTGACAGAAATTTATTTGTTTGGCGCGCCAATAAAAATGAAACTATTTTCTTCCTTTTCATATCTAACTGTCAATTTTTTTTTCCCTTTTTATGCATAAATTCTGTACTATTTTTTGCACTTCTATATTTTATATGCAACTTATTCTGTCAAAATATCGGAAATTTCATTTATATTGCTATTGCAATCTATGTTTATATTGTTTCTGCTTTTTTTAAAGCAAAAAATGTTTAAAGTAATTGTAGTTATTAATTCAAAACTATTTACAATATAATTTTAATAGTAACGAGTTTCAAAATTTACATTTTACTATAGCGTATGTGGGAAATACGCGCGACCGTTCATGTTGGTATGACGGCTGCGCACGTTGAAAGGTTAATAATGGTTTTTAGGTAAATATTTTATTTGTATCGTTTTATTCTTGGTATGCTTATTCCTAAGCATAAATGAATACTGAACGTAGATGGCGCAATGTCCACCAACCCGCAAGAAGGTTTGAAGTGTGAGGAGAGTGCTCTTGAGATATTTTATGCATACAACCATGTCCGGGGTGGATGCGTAACTGGTGCAAGCAGGCAACACGCTCGTTCGCTAACGGCAGAGAGTATCATTTCGTGCGCTCGTTGTAAACAGCACTTTCTATGTTTAAAATATATTAAATATTTAAAATATTTTTTGGGGGAGTTTACATTGTTCGTTCTTCTTAGCGGCATTTTTCGATATTATATCATGTTTGTTTCCTTATACTTATGTGATCGTAGTCCATGTTTTGCATATATATATGTGTGTGTGAAAATAAACAAGAAAAAGAAAAGAAGATTTTTTTCCTTGGATTAAAAACACACATCCTGCGCTACAAATACCCTCGTCTGAAAAAGAAGTAGGGTTGGCTAGCGGCAAGGGGCCTAGCCCCCTGTATATATAAAAATTATAGCGCCACATCCTTTTGTGCGAAAGGACGTCGATTGCCAATAACCTGGTTGTTGACACTCTGTAAGAATTTTTAAAATGCTTGTATTTCGAGCTAAATGCTTTGACAGTTTCATTTTTAACTAATGTTTGCAGTGCGTGGTTTTTAGAAACATTTTCCCGTTTACCAGCTGACAAAACAAGTCAATTTCTGGAAAAAAAAGCTTATCTACGACGGCGAAATTTTATCTTTGGCGAAATACATCCTTAAGGTATCCGACTAGGTTCGAAGGAAAAAATTTGAAAAATTGGATTTTTTAAAAACTATTTTAAACTGGGGTTTTTAGATGTATTGTTAATTTATAATACAATGTACTATTAATACAACAAAATTATTTGGAAATGCAATACACCTTCAAAAATAGGAAAATTTCTACTAAATTTTAATAAAATTTAACCAAGATGGTTAACACTCAACATAAAACGGTAATGCAGCAATCCTATTTTCCTTTGTACACAAGTTTTAGAATACAATAATGAATGAAATGAACCAAAATGGAAGAAAAATTTTGAGCTGCAAAGAAGTTATGGATACATATATACGTATATATGCATTTTTTTTCAATAAATTCACAACTTAATTCTTCTAAAAACACTTATAAATGAAAAAGTATTTCACCAATAATAAAACTTTTGGTATAACATATAACACCAATAATAAAAAACATATTGTTTAAAACATTTACATAAATTTTTATGTAAATACTTTAATTACTTTTTCAAATATCATGTTAACGGTGGAGAATTTTTCTTAAAATTAAAGTTTTGAAAAAATTGAAAGTAAAGACAAATTTTAGCTGAATAAATATGTGACCCTTCATGATAGGTCAGGTGTCCCTTTTCCCAGAAAAGACAAACTGTTTTGGAAAGAGGAAAGTCTGAACTACAAGAAATAACAATGGAAAAAAAATTCGTCGATGTGATCGATGATCAGTGTTTTCAACGTAGTCGGATACCTTAAACACTTATCAAAAAACATTTAAAAAAGGGCATTGTATAGCTTAATTTATCTGATAAACACACTTTATTAAAACGCTCTACTTTTAAAATCTTAAATTTTGTTAAAAAAATTTCGATTGGTCATTCCAGTTTTTACGTTGAGGATTTTGTGTTTGACTAAGCTTCCGATAGAACTCGTTGAATCGTTTTAAATTCGTTTTTATCAAACTGATCTGAGACAAAGAAAAACATTATGCATATTTGTAATACTTATTTAAAAACATAATGAATATTTACAGTAATGTGAACGTCATTCTTGAAATAGGTGGCAATCTTTTAGTCATCCGGCCTATCATTTGCATTTCCCTACCTTAAAATCATTTACATTGCCCTAATCACGAGGTTGATTTAGAAGAGAATATGGCTAATTCCTTATGCTCGAGATGAATTTTTTGAAAGATTCTCTGAAAAAGTTATGTTATTCAATATTTGAATTAAAAAATATTGATAAAAAAGCATATATAAAACCAAAATACACCAATTAATCTTCCAGCGGGTGCGCGTATGTGAGAGATACACTAGAGATGAATTTCGTTTTATACTTTCAGATCTGTTTTGGCTATTTGTCCGTTAATAGGTCTCTGCCGACCAGATATTTATATTTTAGAGATACGCGCGACCGTTCATGTAAGTTTTTGTCACATCTTATTTTGTATGATTTTACAAATAAATCCGTATTATTTTAGACTGGCGACAGTTGGCAAATGCACTTACGAAGAAAAGTGTTGAAAAAACCACTCACATCTCTAAAAAATGAGCTAAAATGAAAGGTGGTAAAGAGAAAAGTCGATCTAGGTATTGAGAAGTGGAAGATGCGAAGTCAGGGAAAACACTTTGCTAAAAAGTAAAGCGGACTAGAATCACGAGGTTCGGTTGTGAGATTTGACAGAAATTTATATGTTTGGAGCACACTAAACGCATTTGCTCAAATTGCAACGCTGCAATAAAATAACAATGAAACTATTTTCTTCTTTTTCATATCTAACTTTCAATTACTTCTTCCTTTTTATACATAAATTCTGTATTTTTGCATTTCTATATTTTATACACAAATTGTTCTGTGAAAGTATCGACAGTTTCATTTATATTATTTTTAAATCAATTCAGTTAACCTGTGGTCATTTTATATTGCTGTTGCAATCTATTTTTATATTGTTTCTTCTTCTCTTTAAGTAAAAAATCTTTAAAGTGATTTAGTTATTAATCCTAAGCTATTTACAATATAATTTTAATAGTTACCATTTTGAAAATTTACATTTTACTAGAGCCTATGGGGGAAATACGCGTGACCTTTCATATTTGTATGGCGGCCGCACCCGCTGGAAGGTTAAATGCAAGAACTATTTTTGAAAATGTTTTTTTTTAAATGATAATTTTTTTCCTTGATAAAAAGAGTTTTGATGTTTATAAAATAAATTATTTAATATTCAGCAGATATTTTTTAAAAAAATATATTATTTAATTCTTGAACTAAAAATAAGTAGCATTTCAGTGCATCATAAATATTAGCATTCGACTACTAAATTACAGGATTTTTTTTGTTTGAAATTATGATGAATTTAAACATTTACAAAATATTTCTGAATAAACATAATTCTTATTCTCTACTCGAAAAATTGAAGAAAATTTTGAGAAATTATCAAAGACCTTTGAATTTTGAAATATTCCTCAGATTTTTATTTGAGTTTTTTTTTTTCATTCGAATTTGAGCAAATAGCTTTTTAAAGATTTAAAATAGCGTTACAAGATATATAAATGCAAATATAAAAATCATAACAATTCCCAAAATAATGGACCTGGAAATAAAACTCATCTGGTATTATATTTAAAAAAAAGTTTCAAACATTATATTGAGAAAAAATATGTTTTCACACACACGCCAAAAAAAAGTATCATAAAAAAATTTCTCTTAATAATAATAAAAAAACCTTTTTTTATATTTCACCCTATTATCGTACCTCCTATCTCGCTCCCGTTGTTTTCAGATTGTTGAAGCGCCATTTCCCCACCTTCCTTTTAAACACCGCCTGCAATGATTGATGCTCCTGTCCTTCGCCTCACCAGGATTTCCACATTAGAAAGGTAGAGTTCGCCAAGCTCTCCAAAATACAGCCAAGTTCGGCGGATCGACTGAAGTGCGGTTTTCTTTTCTCTGTTTTCATTAGAAAAAAAGCCCAATTTTGTAATAAAAATAGGATAATGATAGATTGATGGAAGCTCAAAAACTGACTTAAGGAGAAAAAAAGATTTAATCGGCAATAAAATAGTGGCATTTTTTTAAAAGGCTTTGTAGTTAACTGCCTTTATGAATGATTTCAGTCAGTTATTTGATTTATTTCATTTGTCATCAGTTATGTCAGCCTTAATCTAAACATAACTTTAATGCAAGCTACGAAAAATTTTATCAGGAGTGGCTGTTTATCAGGATTTACTTCATCTGAATTTTTTCGGGATCAAGTTTATCAGGATTAACTTTTTAACTGCAGATATTATAACAGTGCAAGTCAGAAATTATCTACACTTTTCGTTCTACAGTTTATTAGCATGAGGCTAGGGTTATATTAGGCCCATCATTCTTCTACGTTATCTCTCTCTTTTTCAATGGACTTCGCATTCCTTCCAAATAAAACGGTTGGTCGTGAAGTCACTGTATATTGCATGTTTAAAAATTATTCAAATCGGCGACCACAGAAGGCATCCTGGAGTGACCAAGACAAGTGAAAGTCAGATGGATCTAGATCTGGTCTGTAGGGACTTTTCCAGTAAATCATTTCGATAGTGTGCAGCCGCGCATTGTCATGCAATGACAACTAACTTCGGTATTTGCTGTGAATCGCTGGCTAAGCTTCTTTTCCAACATTTCGCACTGTTGATCGTCTCTCCATTTTCCAAGAACTCTTCCGCCCCGAAAAGCAGTTAAAGCAATCCTTCGTCGGAGATCCAGGGCTTTTCTTCTGGCGCTTTAAATCTGGCTCATTGTGTTTCCCTGCTTAAAAATGCATCCCCTTCGCTGTTGACGCTGATTTTATTTTTAACATGAGTTCGCTTCCTTATTATGTACAAACGGTCACAGCTGTGTTATTTAACAGAAATTTTATTTATCAGAAGTAAGGATATTATTTTTTAAAACTTTAAGATGCATTCGTTTTTTTCGAAATGGTTTTAAGAAATAAAATAATTTCAGGGGAAATTTTTTTTTTAAGTGACTCAACTAAAATCCAGTTTTTCCTAGCCGCTGAAAATTCCTGGTTAGCGAAAGTTAAGGCACAATTTGTCTTTTGAATTGAATTTGAATGAACATAGAAGTTAAAAATTTAGAGGAAATATACGCTCAAGTTTTTTTAATGAATGGAACATAGAAATTTTCTTCGGTACAAAACAAACATGATTTATAACAAAAACATTCACATTTACCAGATAACTCCATGCTCGGTGGAGGCAATGCATCATTTATTTATGTGAAATAATATCGTGGAAACATTCAATGCGTTGATTTCTAGGTTGCAATGCATTGGCGGCATTAAATTCCCGTGATGAATAATAACTATCATGGAAAACGAAGACCAGACGCGGAGTAATCTTTGCTCCGGCTCATTTAACGACCTAAGTCGACCTAGAAGCAGCCTGCTTCCCAAGGTAACCCCAAAAATGCTCTACCAGATTCAGGTTTGGGACTTCCGGGCATGAAATTCACAATAATTCTCAAAAACCAGGGCTTGTATCTGAAGGAAATTATTACCAAAAGCCGCCGCACATGGGGAAATCTATTTTTCTAAAATTTCGTTTCAGCATGTCTAAAGTGTTTCAGCATACAAAGTGACCCCGTGGAGCGACTGCAAATCAGTGCGACACCGAAAGCTATCCCTCCTCCAGACCTCTGAAAATGGGGCTTTCAACAGCAATGGATACAGACTGCTTTCCCCCCGTGCGTTTCTCTCCTCGGATCGTCTCACGACCCGAATCATTCTGCGAAGAGAATAGCACTCCTTTCGGATTGGCGCCGGCGATGCATGGTAAGCGGGCTGTCCGCTCTTGCAAACAGACCTGCATCATGAAGGGACCTTTGCATTGTCATGTTAGAGATCCCCCCAAAGTATCTTCCATGAGTGGACGTAAAGCAGTCTTTCTCCCCTTTCAGGTCGCAAAACGGTCTCTCGCAGATCAGCCAGAAATATGTCTTGTAGACATGCGATTTTCGAATTAAAACAGGGTCGTTTCACCACACTGAGACTTCTAGCTGAATCTGCTTTGACATCTCCCTCCGACAGACCGTTGCCTGAATGAATCTAGCAAATGATTTCTCCGCATCGCTGTGGCCTGGTGGCTTCGGAGCCAAAGTGTTACAGGCTCGATTCCACCGAAGAACTGTTGTGTGAGGGGGTCTCTTGCACTTTAAATCTGTTAGGCGAAGCGTCCTCGCACTGGAGTGGTGTGGTGTGGAGGGGGGTGCCAGTTCGGGTGTCATCATCTGATCGGGGTTCAAAATGACGAGGTCGGTCCCAAAATAGCCCTAGTGTTGCTTTACAACGGGACTTTAAAACAACTAAGCAAACTACACTAAATGACTTTGCCAAGATATTTTCTTGTAATTTGTCAGTGGATCTGTGAATAACATTTGCAGAGCAGCATTCATGCACGAAACTTACGTAAGATAATACTAAAGTTAGATTTTTGCACAATTTTTCACCACGCCTATATACAAAAGTCCAATTCTTAAAAAAGTAGCAATATTGTTTTTGCATGCTTTTTCAAAGTTCGTTACCATTATAAATGCAAACTGTTATTTTTAATGCTACAGTTTTGGTTTTTTTAAATGTTGAACTTAAAACATGTTGTTCTTTAATGGAGGATAATTATATTTCATAATCAAACAAAACTATTCTGATATCAGTATTCCACTAATTGAATGATTTGAATCGTTAAACCACGCATGTTTGGATTCTGCATGGATATTTCCAAGGTATTATATTCAGAAAAAAAGATATAATAAGGAGTTGTAATATTAAGAAACAAACAATCTTGCCTTTCATTTTACATTAATTCTGCAATTAAAAGAAAAATTACCATTTTAATTACTCACATGATTGTTGGGTGTGATATCGTATTCCTTTACTAGTAATCCAGTGCTGAAATCACGAAACTTTTGTCGTGGCTGGTTTGTGAGTGCTTAGAAATGAGTAGGCAAATAGAAAAAACTTAACAAATTTATTTCAGATTCGTTGGAGTTACTCTGCTTAGTAACTCCGTCTCAAAAACTAGCATTCGAATGAATTCTCTCTTAATTATACTCGCGCTAGTTGCCTAACGCCATCTATCAACATTTATTTAATAACGCTTCAAAAACCAATCACTGTAAACTAGCGCCATCTATGAAAGCTTATTTCTTTACGCCTCGAAAATCCAATCACTACACCCCCAACGTAAGAGTAGTGTTTATATGAAAACATAAGCACATCTCTGAATTAAAACTATGAATTGGATTTTCAAACGTATCTAATAACATCAAAATATCCAAATAATAAAAATAAATACAAATGCGAGGCTAACTCAAAAGAATATCTAATTACTAACAAACACTTAAGAAAGTAATGAGACAAAAAAAAAAGAAATGCACAATTTATATTAATACCATCTTAATAATAATAAACTCACTTATCAGTTAATATACATTAGTATATACTTAAAAATGTATATAATCACTTAGTAAACATTAATACATAATTAAGAAAGGATTTCACTTGATCAACATTACTCAAATGATATTTCAAATATAACTAAAACTGCTGAATGAAAATTTATAACAAACACTAGAAAAGTTATATTCCTGTAACTAATCCTATTTCAAATAGTTTTGCACATTACACTCTTAACCAAATTTGAGAATACTAATTATTCAACACATTAAGAGAAAGATAATCAATAAAGAAACAGTAAAACAAATATATATAAATATCAAGCACAAATTGTTATTATTTAATAGTCATTAATTCCATGTTGATATATAAAACAGAAAAATATTAGTTCTAAAAAAATGTTTTTCAGTCTATTTTGGTAAAAAAGGTGACAAAGCATCAGCATGCGGCATTTTAGAACCAGGGCAACGTTTTAATGTTATGTTGAATCTCTACAAAGCAAATACCCACCTTTGTAGTCGAGATGACTGAGGATCGCACTTAGTCAAATAAGGAAGGGGGTTATGATCGGTAAAAATGTGGATCTCGGATCCAAACACAATGGTTTCAAACTTTTTCAAGCTCCAAACTATAGCAAATGCTTCCCGTTCGATTGTCGACGAAGATTGTTGGCTTTTGTTTAATTTTTGACTTGCATAAGCGATAGGGCACATTTTTCCATCAACAGTCTGTGATAAACTCGAACCAATCCCGATTGACGAGGCATCACAATAAATCTAAAAGGGTTTGCTCATGTTCGGGGTGTGTAGAGTAGGAGCGTGTAACAATGCTGATTTTAACTTTTCAAAAGCAACACTATGCATTTCACACCACGGCAACACATCAGGGCTTCTTTTCTTTGTTAGTTCCGTTAATCGAAAGGCAATCTCGGCGAAATTCGCAATATAGTCACGATAATAGTTGAGCAGGCCAAGAGCACTACGTAGTTCTTTCTTGGTTTCAGGTACGGGCAAACGAGAGATCATATCTAACTTAGCTGGACCAGCTTGATGCTTTCCTGTGCCAATTATATGTCCCAGGTATAAAATTTCAGATTTCGCGAAAGCACACTTTGAAAGATTAACAGTGAATTGCAACTCTTCCAATTTATCCAGCACCAAATGAAGGTGTTTCAAGTGAGAGGGAATATCATTAGAGAATATAGCAATGTCATCAATATAAGCGCGGCAAAATTCTCTGTATGTCGACAAGGCTTTGTTCATTTCCCTTTGAAAAGTTGATGCTGCATTTTTCAGTCCAAAAGGCATTACCTTAAAACGATACTGTGCTCTATGGGTCTTAAAAGATGTAAAATCCCGCGAATCTTCTTCCATGTGAAGCGAATAGTATCCCTTCAAAAGATCTAACACACTAATCACATTCGCCTGTCCTATAGAATATATTAATTCCGTGTCGTCTTCCATGGGGAAATCGTCGGTTTTAGTTTCTGCATTCAAAGCTCGATAATCCACGCACATCCTGATAGATCCATCCTTCTTGTTTACACAGATTATAGGATAAGCTATGTCAGCTGAGCTCTCTTCGATTAGATCTAGTTTTAGGAGTTATTCGATTTGGGAGTCTATTTGAGGTTTCAGCGCTTCGGGAATCCTGTACACGTAAGGTTTTTTTCCCTTTCTTTACCGTCTTCTAATTTTACCTTGTGATGACTAACCTTTGCAACTTTAACTTGTCCTGTGCACATCGACTAATGATTCCACAATAAGTTCAGGATGTGACATTTCACTTCCTCAGAAAGATGTCGCAAATCCACTTGATCAAATATTTTTTTCCGATAACATACATTTTTACAACTGGGAGATGAATAAACTTCTCCAAAGTCTGCATCATCTTCAAAGATCATGCCTACAACATTAATTCTTGGATAGTATTTCCGAATTTTATTTGCATGACAATGCCGAATCTTTCCGTCGCTAAGTTTTACGTTATATGAATATGGAGGGCAATTCTCGATAACTTCTCCGGGACCAGTGCAACGGTCATACAATTTGCTCGATGAATCAGGTATTAATAAATAAACTTGGTCACCTGGCTTAAATTCCTTAGAAGAGGTTCGGCGGTTGAAATATTCTGCATATGCCTGCTGTTTACCAGAAGCGATGAGAGATGCTTCCTCGGCAGCTCTTTCTAAGTTTATTTTTTGCTCTTGTAAATAATCCACAACTGATTTCTCCATGTTTAATGGAATGGCAATATCACCACACCAGCTCGACTTTAGGACAGTGAGAGGTCCTCTTGCTTCACGTCCATACATCAATTTGAATGGCGAAACACCCGTCGTACAGTTAGGAACTTCCCTGTACTCTAAAAGCATATACGGAATGTATTTGTCCCAATTTCTCGGATCAGTTCTGATAATATGATGAAGGGAATTTTTGAACACCCTATTATATCTTTCTATAAGACCATTCCCAGCTGGATGGTTAGGCGTCGTAAATCTGGGAGCACAACCTAATCTTTTTATGAATTCCTGGGTTAACTTAGAAATAAAGTTCGTTCCATAATCACTTGCAATAACATTGGGTATTCCAGTCCGCATGAATATCTCCACGTAGCTTTAGCCGTTAACGAACGAAGAGGGATAGCCTCCGGCCATCGAGAATGCTGGTCCATTAGACATAATACATACTTATGCTGACGAGCAGAAGGGGGTTCAATGGGTCCTATTAGGTCTATATTTACTATCTCAAATGGCAATTCCGGACGGAGAACAGGAGTAATAGGAATTTTATCAATCATTTTTTCCGGACTCCTCAACTGGCATTCTTTGCAAGATTCACAAAAGTTTTTAATATATTCTGTCATATTTGGCCAATAAAAACTGTATTTAATCCTTTCACTAGTCTTTTTTAATCCCATATGGCATCCGAAAATTGATTCATGTGCTAATTTAAGAACTTGCTGTCTCTTGTTTTTGGGCAAAACCAACTGATTCACTTTTTCACCTAATATTTTATCCCGGTGGAATATTAATTCATCCTTCATAAAAAAGTTTCCTTTCCAAGGGATACATTTTTTCTTATTGACTGCAAAGTATCACATTTTTTCTGTTCTTCTTTCGATGCATTAATTTTGTTTTTCTTATCCAAAGAATCGCTTTCATTTCCGCTCGGATTTTCTTCGCTCTGACTCACTCCACAACAAATCATAAATTCATCAACACTCTCTTCCATCGGCGTCTTCAATCCAGACGGGTTTTGGCTGCTGCTGTGGTTTATGCTTTCCCCCAATAAGTTTAATACAGAGGGGGGGGGATGAACTGCTCTTGAATTCTATCCGTGACAGCTGCGATTATCTCAATAGGCCTCAAAAATCCTTCGTTGTTTTTATCTTTTAATGATATTTGAAAACTCGAAAGAGTAGAGTTAATCCTTTCTCCAAATGTATTGTTAAATTCTAGCTTCATTTCAATTATTATTCATTAACGCAAATACTTTCTTTACTTTAAATTACAAAACATTTTGCTTTAATGCAAGTGTCCGGAACCGTGTGGCCAGGTTGTAGGGTCTTGGCTTCGAAACCGGTGCGTTTCAGGTTCGAAACCCGATAAAGGAGGTGCCAATTATAAGCGCGTTTACAAAGTATCCGACTACGTTAAAAACATTGGTCATCGACCTCATTGGTTTTTTTTATTGTTATTCCTTGTATTTCAGATTTTCCTCATTCCAAAACAGTTGATATTTTCTAGGAACATAAAAACCTCTCATCCAGGGGAATTTTAAGCAAAACATTTTTTTTAACTAAAATTTATCTTTAATTTTCTTCAATTTTTTATTTTCATTTAAATTCTTCACCATTAACACGATATCTCAAAAAATAATTGAGAAATGAACTTAAAAATTTCAGCGTGTGTTTTCAATAATATGGGCAATGAAACGAACCAAAAGTTTCATTGTTGGCAAACTACTTTTCAATTTATGGTTGTTTTTAGAAAAATTAAATTGCAAATTTAAGAAGAAAAAAACCGCATATATACACTGATGGAAAAAAAATCCCAACACCAAGAAAAAATTATTGTACAGTAATGAAATTTTAGGAATACATTTTTCTAGATAAAATACTTAATTGATTAAAGTTTCAAGATCACAAGTAGAGCCATTGGCGAGAAGAGCCATTTCAAATGTGAAATGTTAGTACATTAGTAACCGGTGTAACCGCTAGAATTTTGAATGCAAGCATGCAAACGTGCATGCATTGTGGCGTACAGGTGTCGGATATCAGTTTGTGGGATGGAGTTCCATGCCTGTTGCACTTGGGCGGTCAATGCAGGGACGGTTAATGCTGGTTGAGGATGACGTTGGAGTTCTTGTCCAATGATGTCCCATACGTGCTCGATTCTAGAAAGATCTGGTGATCTAGCAGGCCAAGGCAACATGTCGACACTCTGTAGAGCATGTTTTGTTACAACAGCGGTATGAGGGCGAGCGTTATCCTGTTGGAAAACACCCCCTTGAATGCTGTTCATGAATGGCAGCACAACAGGTTGTATCACTAGACTGACGTACAAATTTGCAGTTAGGGTGCGTGGGATAACCACGTGAGTGCTCCTCCTGTCATACGAAATTGCTCCACAAACCATAACTCCAGGAGTAGGCCCTGTGTGTTTAGACCACAGACAGGTCACTAACAGGCGATCACCTGGCCTCCTTCTAACCAACAAACGGCTATCACTGTGACCAAGGCAGAACCGGCTTTCATCAGAAAACACAACAGATCTCCACTCCGTCCTCCAATGAGCTCAAGCTTGACACCTCTCACGTCGCAAACGGCAGTGGTTTGGAGTCAGTGGAATGCACTGTACAGGGCGTCTGGCTCGGAGCTGTCCTGGAAGTAACCGAATTGTAACAGTTCGTTGTGTCACTGTGGTGTCAACTGCAGCTCGAGTTCCAGCTGCAGACGCAGTGCGATTAGCCACAGCCATACGCCGAATACGATGGTCTTCCCTCTCAGTAGTACCACGTGGCCGCCCGGAACCTGGTCTTCTTGAGGCAGTACCTTCCCCTGACCACTGCCGCCAATACTCATACACAGTGGATACATTCCTGCCAAGTCTTTCAGCATTATCGCGGAAAGCAAACCCACCTTCTCGTCGCCCTACAACACGACCTCAGTGAGCTGTTGATAATGGCTTTTTCGTCTTCTCGGAGGCATCCTTGTCAAACATTAACCCACTACGTCAAATCTCAACTGTAAATAACGATCACGAACCTTATTTAAAGCAAACCTCATTTGCATGTTCATAGTGTCGCTACTAGCGCCAAACTTACGCACGTAGCTCGAAATTTGAATCGACGTCATCTTTCAGATGTATAAACACGTCTACCAAATTTCGTTTATCTAGCACAGCTCCCTCCTAGTGTTGGGATTTTTTTTCCATCAGTGTTCGTATATATGTATCCATCACTTCTTTGCATCTCAAAATGTTCCTTCGATTTTGGCTCATTTCATTCATCAGTGAATTTTATAACTTTAAGAACAAAGAAAAATAGGATTTCATCATAACCATTTTGTGTAGAGTGTTAATCATTTTGGTTAAATTTCATTAAAACTTACCACGCATTTTCCTATTTCTCAAAATATATAATATTTTTAAACAATTTTGTTGTATTTATAGTATTTTGTATTATAATTGGCAATACATCTAAAAGCCATAATTTTAAATATTTTTTTTAATATTTTCCTTCGAACGTCTTCGGATGCCTTAATTAAAATAGAGCCCAAAGAAGAGTACTTTCAGCAATAACAGAAGCTTTTGGGATTACTTCTCTTTCGATGCTTGGAATCATTTGTGGAATTGGATTCGTAGACATTATTTATGCATGAATAGCTTCCTATGAATGGATATTGATTTTATAGAAATGGAAAAAATGCGTACTCACTTGGATTCATCCAGCGGATATTAGAGTCTTCAGATGGAGCAGAGAGAGAGTCCGAACTTTGATTCAGCCCCTTTGAAGTGGTACGGGCTTTCGATTCCAATTCATCAGAGAAGCATTTTCACTACTCAGCTGTTCAGGCAGAGCCCATTGCTTAAAAACATGCCATAATATTATAAAATGGAGATCGGGAGAAATAAACATTGTCAGGTATTTGCTGGCAGTCTAGGGACTTTAAAGTCTCTGCAAAGATTCAGACCAATAAATAATCTGGGGTCGAAAACTCGCGAGTTGCTACATCTCCTGGCATTGAGATAAAGACTGCAGAAGAAGTTCACCTTGAAAATAATTAGCAAAAATATGAAACAACACTAAATTGTTATTATTATATTATATTACAATTTTACCAGGAGGAAATTTTATGAATTATGAAGTGATAATTTACTGTAGATAAGTGTGTTTTTTAGCCTCGTCTAAACGCATTTGCATTCATTCTGCTTCGCACTTCCAAAATTGAATAAATAAGATTATAACTAAGATTCAGACCAATAAATAATCTAGGGTCGAAAACTCGCGAGTTTCTACATCTCCTGGCATTGAGATAAAGCCTGCAGAAGAAGTTCACCTTGAAAATAATTAGCAAAAATATGAAACAACACTAAATTGTTATTATTATATTATATTACGATTTTACCAGGAGGAAATTTTATGAATTATGAAGTGATAATTTTCTGTAGATGTCTTTTTTAGCCTCGTCTAAACGCATTCATTCTGCTTCGCAATGCACTTCCAAAATGAATAAATAAGATGTCCAATAAATGATTCCCCGTTCCTTCTTTTTTATATAATAACTTTTAATAATTGGCTCTTTTTAAAAAAATGAAAAAAAAAAAAAAAAAAAAATTGAAAATTGTTACGTAATTTTTTATAAAAAGTAATATCTAACAGAAGAAATCGAATATCAAATGAACCAAGCCGGTCTAGTTTTCAAGAATTGAAACCATAACTTATAAATGGCATATAAGACATACGAAAAAAAAAAAAATTAGAGCGAAAGGAAATGTGGAAATTGGATGAGAGTGGGGAAAAAAATAAGAAACTAGTTTACCGTTTTCTAAGCGAGAGAGAGTTGTTTATTTGTTCAAACAATCCATTAGATGTGCAATTATAATCTTTCATGAGCTACTTGTAAAGCCCTGAGCGGCGTTCTTTCTTGCTTGTTAATGAACATATTTCCGTCATTATTTTTTTCATTTTTATTTATTTTCTTTTTTGTTCATCACTACACTCATAAAGTAAAAAATTAGGTGATTGAGATCTGAAAATGTACCTACCCAAGATCTAATCCCAGCTACAATACCATTCGAAATGGATCGGGAAGGAAGTTCAATTACATTTACATAGAGTAATGCTTCATAAATATTTTTAAGTATGTGAAACATAGAATTGTGACAAATAAATTAATCATTTAAAATATTAGCATGTATGTGTTCCATGTGTAAATCAAACGTCTCAAACATAAATTATGTCAACAAACATTCTTCTTAGAAATAAAAGGATTTATATATGTTCTTTTCATAAAAAATTATTTGGGGACTTTGATGTATGAAAATCAATTTCTTTTCAAATTATCTTTCATGCTTAAATTTGGTTGTGTTGAATTGGAAAAATGAAAGAGAAAATGGCATAATTATATTTAGAAAATGTTTAAAACAGTATATTTTTAATTCATGCTACTTGGAACAAGCACTTCCGTTTCAAATTTGCAATGGATAGCCGTTCCTTTTCCTAGCATTCAGGATGAAAAAAAATTGGTTTAATTGGCTGGTCGGATAAGTTTTTGGCACAAAAACCAAATCTGGCCATGCTGTGAATTTTTAAAATAAATAAAAATGATGATTGTTCAAAGTTGTTTGAATAAGCCGGAAAAAGAAAAAGATTATTTATGCGGAAACAAGAATAATCAGCCGAAATTCCTTAAAACTGCATCCATGAAAGACGTGCAATTAGCTCATTTGGTGGAGTTATTTGAGAAGGTATCATTTACCTGCACATCTTTTCTGGAAATAATCTATTGTCGGAGAAACAATATTTTAAAAATCCCCGTCTAATTAAGTATTTTGTCCGAAACTTTATTACAAGCTGAAACTGATGACTACCTTAAGGGCTAGAAATATTCATTATTAATTAAAACGTTTTTTCCGTCGAACTCATTCTTTAAATGTCGTATTGATGCTCGTAATTCCAAGAACAATTTCTCTTTTAATTACTAACTCTCAAGAAATTCGAGTTTTTAAAATATCTCAATTCCTGAAATTTTCGGCGCATATTTTATCGAGAAGATAATTTCTTATTTCAGTTTTCCCGTCAAGAAACTAAAAGCCTACTGCAATTTTAATGATTTTCTTCAAACCTTGATTAATTCTAATTAGGAAAATAAGACTGCAGTAAGCACAATCCTTTCGTAGAATTTATGCTAACGGTAAGCATATTCACAAGTAATATTTTAAATGACTTCTAGTTTCACCATTTTTTATTTTCCTGAAAACAAAATTTATTCAGGAAAATGTTTCTGTAAGAAAATAAAAGGGAACTTTGAAACGAAAGCTTCATTAATGTGCTGTAGCTTTACACTTGTTGAAGAAAAAGGCAATAAATTGCCTTCGTAAAATGATCTCTAATTTCTGAACTCTTCCTTCATGAAATCTGAAGCCATGTTCTGCTGCACTGACATCTTGCCTTGAGTCTCTTGTGTGGGGCGGATGCCTTTGTGGAATGTGAAAGCAATTTGAAGGATCTTTCATTAAGTTGAAATGGAGTCAAATATTTTTTTAAGTCATTATATATTTTCCGATAGGACGAAGGAGAAAAATAAGATACCGTATCATCTTTAGTCGCTATCAAATAAGTTGTTGCTCAAGATTTTATCCTCGAAAATTCTTTAATAAAATTTTAATCAGTTGGATTCCTAAAACTCAACACGTGTATTAAATGTTGTTTACCCGAAAATGTCTTTTTCAGTACCAAAAAATAAAATCCGTATTACATCCAACTAGTTTTAAAATATGATTTTAATTTTAGAATCAGATCTAACAGTAACTATAAACCCTTTTTAACCTTTGAAAAGATGTGTTACAAATGAGATACAAATTTTCTTAATTCTTTTATGAGGGTTTTTCTTTTCATTTTCGATGTAGGTTTGAGCATAATAAAAAACACACAGAAAGCTACAAAAAGAGTTAAATACCAAATATTTTTTGTGTCCATTTCTATACACGCTGTGGACACTTTTATAGACCAACTCCTTAAATGAGTTGGCTCAAAATGTTATTATTCTGGAATTAATTTACATTAAAAAGAAACAGAAATCAAGTAGTAAAAAGTTTAAAGCATTAGTAATTGAAGCAAAGAACAAGCACAATACTTTTATCCAATCGATATTTGTCTAGTAAAATTTTTTCTTTTACTTTTCCCTTATATATTTAACAGTGCTTTTCTTCTAATGTTTAAAGAAATAATATAATATTTATTGTAAAATAACTGGAAATGCTAAATAGCCATTCCCATATCCACAAACACTGGGTTGATTTGGCCAATTTTTATTTCATACTATCTGCCTTTGGCAATAATTTGGTTCGCCAATCATTACAATTTTAATAATTAAATATTTTAATTAATACCTATTTCAATATCTTCTTCATCAAAATATTTTAAAGCTTTAAATTTTGAAAGCCATATATTAACTCATAATATAATAAAGTCCCTCAACCATAGCGTAATATGCATCTCCCTAATTTTCTGTTAGCTGCTATAAAATTTATGCTTTAAATTAAAATGGAAATTATTAATCTACAATTAATATAAGAACAATTTTAAGTAAAACCAAGCATTTGAAAAAAAATCTGAGTATTTAAACCTTATGGGCGCTAAAAAATATCTTTTTTTTTAAAATTCATGTGATATTTCAAGAAGTTTTTAACTAAATTTTCTCAGATTCATAATGAACAGACCAATTAATTAACAACGTTTATTAATTGGTCTGGTTAATTGGTTAATTATTAACAGAATCATTAGAAAAACTCGGTTGAAATCCTGTTAGGTCTTCAAAACCAAGTCTATATTCGTTGAAAATAGATGCAACAATCAGAACACACTGCGCATGCGTGAATTTTCAAATCTTACTATGGTAAAACAAATGCGGGAATTTTACAGGCCAGCTGGGATAACGCTACGCAGATTAGAAATTCTTTAATTCTTTGCATCTGTTTTATTTTACTTCAAAAGTACTTAAGAATGAATCTGAAAGATCGGTTAATTAACAATGTTTAATTTTAAATGCATCAAACACTAAGAAAACAAACAGAATCGTTTGAAATATTCGGCCAAAAATATACTAGCCTCGTTAACGTGTGTGTGGGGGGGGATGAAGCCTTACGCATTTGGCAGTGGGGAAGTAAAAGGAGTTTTCGGCAGGAGAGGTAATTTTTGATTAATAATTAAAATTTTAATTAAAAATATAAAAAAGGACCCTAGGTGCTCATTCCTGATGTCCAGGGTCTGCATTTGCCAAATTTAATAGGTGTAGGTCTAACGGTTTGGCTTGTAGAGCGCCAACGCACACACTCACACATTGAGCTTTATTTTAAGTATAGAGGAAATTAATAATAATCTTTTTAAGTTTATTCGAATTTGATACAAAATGAATGATATTTTGATCGCAACCCCTTTCCATTTCCGGGAAAGGCATTACTTTAATGTGCAGGAGAAACTTTAGTATTTGCTAGTCACAGCAACTAAATAGAGCTCGAAAGAAGCGGATTTTGCTAAATCATTTTCGCACCGAGTCTCATGATCGTTAGATATGTCAACAATGACCATTTGACTCTTCCATTTCACTTATCTGCATATATATTGCAAAATAACATTGAAGCAGAGTTTCAGACTTCTACTTGAGACTTTCAGATAGCTCTACCTCTTTGTAAATAGCGCTAACCAATAGCACGTTTCATCATTATTATGTAATCAGAATTTAAAGTCATATTTCGTTTCGTTTGCATAAATCGTATGTGAGGGCTGACGAACCAGTGGCACGCAATATTTTGAGCATGCAGCCGATCAAAACGATTTGCATTTTATTAAAAAACAAACAAACAAAGAAATATTAAGAGAAATCGCGAGTGATCGATCATAGTGCACTTATTCACATTCCTTACCGTTGAGTGCTAAGAATGGTTTAACATCTCTAAATGTTGCGCTTGTCGCAAAAGTTTTCAGTTGTTCGAATTTAGTTTTATATTTTTCCAATAACCACAAATCGAAATTATTTGATGTCGCGCCTACACCTCATTCAATATTTCATTAAGAAAAATGGCACGTTGATGGTTCGCCACCCCTAGATATATCATATCATCAAAATATTTTACGTATATCATCACAATATTAATCATTTTTCAGCCATACATTGATTTAAAAAAAGATTTATTTCATAGGAAAGCTCAAGACTCTTAGAAATGTCAATCTGCCTTGTACCAACCACCACTTTAAGCAAAATCGTAAAATAATAATAATAATAATCGCACATTTTTAATGGGGAATTCCCGCGACATATTTCAACGACTTCAACCAATTGTCGCGATTTCGGATTGAAAAATATTTTTTTCGGAAATTCAATTTTATATGAAAGCTTCAGATATGTCATTAACGCTAGCTTGGCCTTCTGTTCTTCGTTTCGAGTGACATTGCAAAATGAAACCCCTAAACAGCACTCAACTCCAGCAACTGGTACACTTTCGTCAATTTTCTTCTCCACTCTGAAATATAACCTTGCCAGTAACGAAGAACATTGTGATCAGTTATTACATTTTCTTGTCCAGAAATGCAGATCAATATGATCACATTATTTTTATCTATTGTATTTGACGGTCGTATTAATGATCTTAATTTAACCATGCAGACCAAGTTTCATCGAAATAAAAGACAGCATTGTTTTATAGAGAGCATGATCATGAAACAGTATTCTGAAGTTTCCATGAAAAGTGCCGAGTGGCGAAATTAAATGGGATGCAAAAGTACGGAAGTTAGAAACCTTGTCTAAATGTTACTTCGCAATGTCTTTTAGATATTGAGGATGTAGACTGCGCATTAAATCTCATGACCCTTGGTCTTGTGACTTAATAGCGAATATCAGCGAAATAGATTTGTTAGATGTGCGCGAAGGGCACCACTGGTTTGATATAAAATTTATATAAACGTAATACGTCTGTAGATGGCATAAATTAAGCATGAAAGGAAAATAAACGAAAGCTGTTCAGTGTTTGTTGCAGTGGAAATGCTGATTTTCCAGCTTGACGGTTAGCGACATTCTAATTGCCACTTGGTCAGTGCATAATAATTTATAACATGAAAGTATGAATTGTAATAAGGAACTTCGGTGAAAAGAATAGCAATTTAAAATCTATTCCTAGAAAACCAGCAGGGATGGTCTCCCCAAAGCATTATTGCATTCTCTCTAATAAAATTATCGTGCCAGAAAGCGCCTTACATACGCGTACACGCGAGTAAAATATTTAAGAAATAATAATTTTTTTTTCCATTTTTATTAAATATATCGTGCCGTTCGTGGCGAGTGTTTTGGCTATTAATCTGTGTCATGCCTTAGCTGAAAAATTCGTTTCACACAACCGTTTTGTAAAGAAAACGCTTTCCTAAAAATGGCGCCAACTACCTTTTTTGATTAGAAGAAAGTGAACTCATTGATTTATTAGAATATTTTGCCAACACAGGGGAAGAGAGAAGACGAAACATTTTATTCAATTCGCAGTCCGCTGGAATGATTCCGAAGGCGAGTTTCCACATTTTGAGTGCATAGCGTACTTCTCCCCCTCGACTTTCATGGAATCTAAATGCAAGATTTGAACCGGTTGTCGGGCAATAAGTATTTCGCCTCTGGGAGCTCGAAATACTTCAAAGCGAAAGCAGTCAAATCACATGACTATTAGGGGAGTTTATTTGCTCAGTTTATCCCACCTTCTATTATGTTTGTTCAGGAAATTTTATCTAAATGGATTGTTGTGAAACACAAAAATAACTTCAAATTCTTAGATTATATAAGTTTGAAAGACTTCTTTGAAGAGAAAAGCAGTTTCCCTTTAATTCCAGTACGCTGCCGAATGTTTGAGATTCCATCTGTATTGGAAAGTTCATTTAAATCGGTTCAATCAACTGCAAAAAAAAAAAAAAAAAAAAAAAATGAAACTATGATAAGATATGATTATAATTGCTAAATAAATTCTTTGATAGATTTGTTTTATCTATGGTCATATTATCTTCTACGAAACCAGGTTATGTTTATCAAATGCTTCATGTTTTTGCAAAAGAAAATCTTTAAAGTGAAGTAGCAAAGTTCCCGATAAATTTTTATTACCACTATTACAATCCAGTTAATTTAATTAATAACAAATGAATTAAAGGCTAAATAATGAACGGAAGCATGTGGAATGAATTTTTCCTATAAAGGGATTATGCGTAAAATATTTTTTCTCTTACCCATGTTTTTAGCACTGCTCTGGAGTTACTTTCATTGTATCGTACCACAACAGCAGCAAGAGAAAAATTCAAATGCATCAGGACATGATTGCTAAAAGAAAATTTCTTTTTTACTTAACTGTTTTCAACCAGAAAATTAGATGCTACTTTCTTTCGCTCTTAAATCTTGTCACCATGGAGTTATTCTTTTAGTTTCTTGCTGCTATTATCGCCTTCCAGTAAAGAAGCGCAATTATTCTCTATCTCAGGGTAAGTAATGTATTTAAATGTATTTCTTGTAACAAGTAAATATCAGAAATAATATTCTCAGCTGTAACTTAATTCCAATTAAATGTGATTTATTTAACCAAAGATCAAGTCATTCGATCAAAAGAATTTTACATTTTTTTAACCCATGAAAATATTTATTACGCTCAAATTACAAAAAATACTCACTCCTTTACTTCATTCAGACCAATTCTCTTATTAGAAGTACATGTTTATTTCCAAAAGTTTAGAAATTAACTATTGGACGCCGATTACAGTGGATATTATCTATATAAACCATGTTTGCTTTAATTAATATAGAATTAATCAATTATTATTATGAATATTATAAAAGGTTTATCAAAATAGATTTTTTACAAGTTCATAGAGAGCTTTCTCTGCATTTATTTTTCCAGAATTTTTTTTCATGCAGTAATGTATCGAAAATTATAGTTCCCCTTGTTCGGTTTCTACATAAAGTTACTGTCAGAAAATTAGAATGTTTATGGATTAGGAGGACAATGGAGGTTTAGGAGAAATACATAAGTTAATAAGAGAGTTAAGAATATTAAATATAATAAGCGGTTTAAGAGAGAGAGTAAGATAATCACTTAATATACATTAAAGTTTCTATAATGACATGGGTTATATGACTATCAAAATTTTAAACTTGAGAATATTTTTCTGAAAAAACTATTATGAGACCAAGTTGCTTAAAATATTTAGTTGAACTTTTAGCAAGCAATGATCACAACAAACCAGATGATCGTCAAAGAGAGAATGATATGAAATAAAAATGAGCAAAATCGGAGAGCGGTTGGAAGCTGGTTGACTTGTTCATTCGCTTTTGTTATTATTTGGATAAGTGACAGGCAAGAGAAAAAAAATTGATGGTGTACAATTCGGAAATGAAATTATGCAAACGTTTTCTGTAATTCCAAAGAATACCAATTTTGTGGAATATTTATCAAAACACAAAGTGCATGACTCAGTAGTGACGTCAGCAATAATCTTATTAGATAAAATCTTAAAAATTTCATTTCGTAAATCACAGAGAATGCACCCATTTTCTCTAGATTTTTAAAATTAAAATCAAATAGCTTGGTGTGAATAGTGCGCATAGCGAAAGAAATTTTTTTCATTCGGGGCATAAACTTCAACAACACAAACATTGTCATTATTTTCCAACATATTGCTAAGGCTGCGCATACATTTTGAAAGATGTCTCGAGATAATTGAATTATTCACAGACTAGCTTAACCTTACGAATGTGAAGATAATTCATACGGAAGATTCATATAAAATATTGTAGTGATTCAGAATTCTGGCTAATTGTACTAAGCTGAATCGGCCAAAGTAAGAAGACAGCTTCATGTTGCATTTGAACCTTATGCTCACTGAATTCGTCGTCAATCAATCTCGTAGTGATGTGTGTCTGCAAAGCTGGAAACTTATGCAACAAATCAGATTTAGTTGTTCCGTACAGATAGATTGTACGGAACATTTTCGATGGATTCCTGCTATGTCTTCTTGCCAACCCAGTGAAGAAGAAAGTATTCTTTCTTCGCATTACGCAGGAATCAGCAAAGGAAGTCTTTTAATTCTTTAAGAAAACAATGAATTAAGAGTCAATCAGTTATGATATTTTTTTAAATTCGCTATTATTTTAAATTGGAGAGAAAAATTTGAGCCATCGCTTCAAAGTATTTGAAAAAGATTATGGTATTAGAATGTCGGATGTGGTATCGACAATTTATGATTTATTTATTAATTTTTATCATTAATTTTTTTAATAAGCTAATGTCTTCAACGCGACAACTTTTGCAATCTTTGAAGGCTCATAAATGTTCTTACACAGTCATTATAAGTGATGCTACCAGCAATAGTCATCAAAATAGAATAAATTACAAAAGTCAAGCTTAAGCATTACGAATACTTGTGTGTCACCTTTTATAGATGAGTCCGCAAAGAAACACTTTCCCCTTTTCATGCTTAAATTAATGTAATTAAAATTAATCTTATGGTTGTGATGAGATTTATTTATCCAATCTATAATGAATTGTATGAAATTCATGGAGCATTCTGATTGATTAAAAATGCATGTAACTGGCTACAAAATTAGGTTAATTATTGTTCAGATGTTCAATTAGGAAATCGCAGGTTTGTGCCTTGTTGAAGCGAAGTGTTTTGTCAAACTACAATATATATTGAAAATGAAGATCAGGTGGATTGAATATTGTTGGTAACGTATTTAAAGGTAATGAGCTTTCATGTGAAATGAAAATTGAAGAAATCGGTACATTAGTTATTTTATTTAGATGTTGTGACTGGAAACACTCTGTCGTGGTTTTTATGCATAGAGAAAATGCAGAAAAATAATATTTTTCAGAAATACCGAGAATAAACAGAATTTTCAGCAGGAAACTATGGATGACTTGCCATTAACTAGAATTAACATTTTAAAAGAAGGCATATCTAGATAGTAGTTGGAATTTTCGGCTCCGGCTAATTATTTTCAAGTATAATTGGTTGAAGAATAAGTGTTCGTAGAAGACGTTTTGTATTACATACAAAAAAACTTTGATTTTTCTTATTAAACGCCCTACTTTTTTTCACTGTTTTCCCTTATTAGAGGGTATTATTTGTTTTTGTGAAGAAATCGGCGATCCCATTCACTTTGCGACTTCCTGTCTATTCAGTACTCCCCGCATTTTATTCATAGTACATCCGTAAGCCTCCTCTAGCTCCTCATTTTTTTAATAATTTCTCTACTTTTTCAATCATTATCATGTTTATTCATAAAGTTGTCTTGTACTGCAGATAATTTTCATTCGAATTTTATTATGCTAATGTATTCATTTTTCTTGTTTATATTGTTTATTCCAATTGACAGCAGTGCTTTTTGATTGTTTTCCAATGTCCACCTAAATCTTACCAAGTTGGAAAGGCTCTAGAAACGAAGGTGTGGTGTGTTTGCTATGTATATTAAGTATTTCATAATTTATTATATATTCGTCATGTTTTATTAAAACATGTTTTACTATAAATTTTATTCTTCTAATTTTATTAAACATTATATATGAATTAAATGATTTTCATAATTTCCCAAAATATATTGCTAATCTTCTTATCATAAAGGAAGAAAATGTACTATTGGCATTAAATATACACAAATCTAGAAAATCTTGTTTAATTTTCTTTTTTTTAAATACATTTAATTATTGAAACATTTTTACGATTTGTAGATATTTACATTTTTGGGACATAAAAAGATATTTTTAATTGTTATTTAAAAAATAACCTTCTAACTTATTTCGATGCATTAAAATCTAGCAATTTATTACTTTAAGTTTTTACCCATATTAAATTTTAAAAACGTACATTTTTAAATATTTGCGGATTTATCCCTTTCTTTTAAATTTTATAAGAATCCTTTATGTATTATTAATATATATTTTGTATCAATAAAATATTAACAAATATTTTTTAAAGGACAGTAATCTCATATTACAATTTTTTAAATCGAATACCATGCTTTTTACTATTCAGTTTAAATAAATAAGATTTTGTCTAACCATCATCGTTATTTGTGAAGAGATACGAAACACAGGGACCATAAAATCACGAAAAACCCATTTTTGACACATTTATTGACATAAAACAATATAACAATGATAATTCAAGAAAACATACGTATGGTCTACAATGGATCAACTCATTCTCCATACACGTGGATAAAATTAAGTCTCCATTGTTTGCTAAATCTGCATTACACAGAAGACAAAACAGAGCATCCAATATTTAATGTTTCTCATCAACAAAGTTCAATTAAATTCTTATTTTAGACTTAAAATAAATCTTTCGAAACATCTGTGTTAAGTAGTAGAATACTTCTTTTGATTGTTTCATTGGCAGTATTTAAAAAGGTTTTGAATTTCCAGAAATATGCTCAAAATGATATAAATATATATAATTGAATTCAATTTAATCTGTTAAATATTTTTAATTATTTAATGAGTGGATTTATATTAAATGCTTTGTTATTCTACAAATCTAAAACTAACGTTAAAAATAAAGCAAAGGAATAGCTCATACCATAAAAGTTCAGAAGTATCTCAAAAACTAAAGAACAGACATTTGAAACATCAATGAATCAAACAGCAAAAGAAAAATTCCTTTTCGATCGCATGTATCAAAAATAAAAAATTTCGTTTGTACCTTTTCAATTCATGAGCTATCTATATATGTTTTGTAAAATCTGGAAATCCAAGAAGTGAAACGAATCTATTTCATCTTTAATTATGTGTGTAATTATACTGAAAATCATTCAATTTATAACATGATAAACAAAGTGGGCAAGTAAATAATTTTTCGTTGCTCTTTTAAAAAAGAATATCATTAGTGTAGTTCGATAGTATGAGTTGTAAAATAAACATTTTTCAAGATTTTCCTTATAAATTAAACAATGTCAAATCTTTTTTATGATGAATGTAGGAAATGTAGTAATATTATGCTTCAGCTTTTGCGAAACATACTGCAGTGTTTTATTTCTGGGACCGATAGAAATCGAAAAATGAAAAAAAAAAATGTACAAGTAATATAGTGCAGTTTTTTAACCTTCATTTCAGAAATTGTGAATTTTTCATGACAATATAAATTATAAATGCTCCGTCTTTAATTAATAAAAAATATTAGGTTGATTCCCTTTTTATTCCATATTTTACGATAAATTTTTACAACTCTTGAGTCTACGTTTCATAATAGTTCTTTAGCATTTTGAAATTTTTATTTTACAAAGAAGTTTTTCAGTTGTGTCTAAATTTGCATTTTAGAAATCATTTTATTCCTTCTGATTCAAAACTGAATTCACACATTTCAAACGACAAATGAAATTTTTTAAAGTTTACACTTCTTTTAACATTTTTACTCAGTAGCAAAATATATTATGTGCATAATGGGGTCTATATATTATATCATAATAATATATTTATGTTTGAGGCGAAAATATTGGAAACAATGCTTAAATTTATCTATATCGGACAAATAGTTACTAAAGCTATTACTTATCTTTTATATATATATAAGAAAAATACAATAATATTAATACTGCCTAATTTTTCGTATATTAAGAAACCAATCCGACAAAACATAAATCTAATATAATTTCTATAGAATATTTAATCAAATTTCATTACGTGCAGCTGACTTTTTTTCATTTTTAAATTGGCAATCAAATATGATTTACTTTTAGAGATGAGAAAATATGATAAATAACCAGAGAAAACATTTTAAATTGGTAAATAAAAAGAATATCTGCATACAATGATTTAAGGCATCATAACCATCAGAGCATTCATTATTTCATTACATAATAAATAATTTACGAAGCTACTCAAGATTTTTCTGTTATAAATACAATGGGTCTGAAAAGGAGCTCCTAAACTTAAAGGGTAGATTATACTTGCAAAAAGAGGTCATTTTGCTAAAAGAGCACGGAGAGGAAGCACCAATCCCGTCTCTGGAAGAGCTGCTTGGCAGTGAAGTGAAGAAAAGAAAAAGTTGTTTCATGCGAATTGAATGCCGCATTTTAAAATTTAAATCATATTTAATGTTAATTAAACATTCTAAAGGTAACATCATAACTAACACTAATACTCTAACTCTTTATATTACTAATAACTACTTGTTAATATTTGATAATATTTATTATCACAATTATTATTTTAATATTAACAGAGCAATCAAACATTTAAATTATCAAAAATGCAATAATATTTATTATAACTATTTGTTATTTTAATATAAACAGTACAATCAAACATATGAATTATCAAAAATATTATGCCATAAGTAATATGGTAGATAACACTTATTTTTTGGTGACTAAATTGAAAATTAAATAATAACATATTAATGCATTTAGTTGATAACATACTTGAAGTCTATGAAATTTTTATTTAATCATACCTTTTCAGAAAAGTTTTAGAAACACGCATATCTGAACAACTCAAAGGAATGTTAGGAAAACAGTTAAGAAATTATTTTTCAGTTTCTACCTATTAACGCTAGTTCTATCTAATAATTTAATTGCATCCGAATAAAATCTCTATACTGCAGCGTTTCTTTCTTGAAACACAAAAATTAGCAAATATAGTTATTGACGAATTATTAAATTGTTACAAATAAACATATTTACAGAAATTGTAAACATAATTATACAATATACTTATAATATTTATAGCATTTTTTTAACAGCTTTGGAGTAATATATTAAATTTGGTCCATTTTGAGAGAAAAATATATAAAATTATACAAAAGATAATTTTTGTAAACATTTCTTCAATTGTTTGTGAAATTATTGCAAATTTTTTCTTAGTTCAACAAATCAACATAGTAACTTCAAGCTAAGAGTATATATCCATGTAAATTCGGGATATTATCTTGTTTTTAACTCCAGTCTTGTAAATAATTGTCAATTATTGCTGAAAAAATGTCAGTTTGTCAACTCTGTTGTTCCCAGAAGGAGGCAACGTAAAGAAGCTTATACAAAATACTGTAGAAAGTCAACATTGACTAATGCGATCCAAGTAATTAAGATACACCAAAGAAGAAAATAGTTTAGAATGCTTAGAATTTATGTAAAACATTATTGGAACCTAAAGTTGATGAACACATTTCAGACAAGTATGATACTACACTAAAGAAGAAAACAGTTTAGAATAGATTTTCTTATAAAATGCTGTTAGAAGTCAAAATTTGGTATACGCATTGCAAGAATTCACTATTTATAAAAAATGCTTAGAATATTATATAGATCATATATTTTCTATAGAATACTATAGGAAATATAACAAATTATACTATAGTAGTATAATATACTATTGGAGTACATAAAATACTACAGAAAGTTGCACGTAATGCAAGCAATCACGATACACGAAGCAAATAGCTTAAAATAGATTTTAAAAAAATGCTACATTAATGAAGTCCAATGTTGATGACTCATAGATGCAAGCAGACATCAATTTTCACATTTCAGATTAATTAAAACATTTCTTCCATATCCCAAGTGTTTCTGCCACCCTGCTGAAATTCGCGAACTGCCCTCTCGTTCTCTGTGAGTTCGGTTGCCATGGGTGGAAGGACGACACCTGCATCACTTTCTCCATGCAAATGGAAGCGGCAGAAACCTTATCCTTTTCTTCCAGCCAGTTCCTTTTCTTTTTAAATTCCGTTTTGAAATGCAATAAATTAAAAAAATCATTCAATGGTGCAGATACAGGTACAAGATCAGATGCAGGTACAATAAAATAGTGGTCATCGGGCATTTCCCAACAATAGTGAAAGGTGGATTTTGACTGATTGGGAAACTTATTGCCGATTTTTTTGTTGAATCTCTGAAAACTCTTATGCACGTACTTGTAAATTTTCCTTGTCAGTTTTGAAGTTTATAAATGAAATAATTTTTATTTTTTTTCATTCAAAATATAGAGAAAATATTTAACAATTAGAAAATGCGAATTCCAGATTTTGACGAATCTCAGCATTTCAGACCTACAAGAGATCAAAAATACATTGTTGTTATCATGAGTGAGTAAACACAATGAGTCAAAAATGCTCTGAACTGGACGATTTAAACTTCGTGACGCCAAATTTCTCAACTTTTTTCTTTTTTGAATGAAATATATTCAAAATGCGTCCTTTTTACCCTTATATTAATGAACTTATAATTACAATGAATATTATATACATATGGATGAAATTTAATGTAAAAATTTACTTTTTGAAGAACTGATTTTCGGTGTGCTTTAGCATGTCTGTAAACACGATAATTCAAAAACACAAATAAATAATATTTGTTGAGTCATTTTAATGCTAAAACTACAGTTTAGTATCAAAGTCTCAATTGGACAGAAGAAATACATATTTGCTTTACTCTATAACAAACTCTCGAGGGCGGATCTCTAAAAAAAATATGTATTTGTTTCAATAGAATAAGTTGCCCTTTTAAATGAAAGAAAATAATAATAAAATCATGTTATAATGTTTAAATTTTTTCTATTTGTATTTAACATACTATTTGAATTCTTTGACATTTTTCTGAATATCCAGCTGAGAAGAAAATATGATATTATTATTTAAAAAGTAAAGGTAAGGGTATATATACATAGATAAAACATATAAATATTTCTACTCTCACTCTCGCTTATTTTAAATCTCAATTTTTTAATTTTTTTTTTCAAATCTTAATCAAACCCATATTACCTTATTCTAATATTATTCGGATCAAAGCCATTAACTCTGGATTACTGTTAAACTGGTGAATGTTTCACCGCTATAGCCACCGAGTTGATTGCTACGATAACAACTAAAAAACTGAATGGATTTTCTATGATAGATTCCCTTTTTTTGCCGTGGAGTTTTTCATATAAAAGACAATCTGACGCTTTGTAAATTTTCAATGGTTAATTTTTTCTTTCCCCAAAGTACTATTCTGATGATGATTAGGTGCGTGCCCAAAGTGGCGTTACACCGGTGAAAAGCTCACAATTACAATTAAAGAAATAGAATTTAAATAGCTATCAAAAGACTCGCTATTCAGACATTACTTTCTCATGCTCGTGTACAAAATGAAAAAGAAGCTAAAGGCAGCGCCAAAAAAATATTGAAAATAAAATAAAGGCAAAGAGAGAAAGAAAATAAAAGCATTGAGCGAAAGACAAAAAACAATAAGAAAAATAAAATAAT
>JAPMOQ010045882.1:0-15391 GCA_026543055.1 Argiope trifasciata | reverse complement strand
GGAAGCCGCTGTTACCTTTTATCAACATGTAGCCATCATGCTAAAAAAACAAATGAAAGAATTAAATTAGCTCTCACTGCAAATGAACCTTAGAAAAGCATAATTTTTATTGTATGTCTGAATGAAATGAAATAAATAATGAACATGATATATTCTATAAAGAATAAATGAAAATTAAAGGTTTCTGTGTCTATAAAAATATCTATATCCTCAATTCAATAATTCTAGGTTAGTTAAGGCAAACACCTTGCTCAATGATCTTTTCTCCACTCATGGAAAAAAAAACTCTGGAAAAATAATATCTGCTTTATTGTACTCAACAATTGCTTCATCACTAAATACCTGTACGTATAACTGAAAAATAGGTCTACAAATTGGACAGAAGTGGGTAGTTCTAATTTTCCTGAGAACGAGTCGTTTAAATGAAGCAAACGAATCACCGCTAGAATCGGGGATAACAAAGCATTTTGAGGGTTTAAAATTGATCCTCTAGAGTTTTTAAGGTGTTTTAGCATATTGAAACCTCTAAAAGTTTTAATTCCTTTTCTAATCAGTGATAATTTTCATAATATTATAATTTTCTGGTTCATTTTTCTGTTTTGCTCATCCAAAATATATTAATCTGTATCTTCAACCAAATATATGGATTCTTTCTTTAGTCATCCTCATAGAGTCAGTACTCTTTTCACATATTGTTTTTATGTTTACGATAATAAAAAAAGATTGCAATTATTTCTGAGTGTAGGGCAGAATTAATGCCTGATCCTATTTCACACTACCAAGAAAAATCTTTGGCAACTACTTCACTAATTTTCTAGTACTACAGCACTAAAGCTGTAAAAGAGTACTTTTTTGCATGATCTACTTTTCTAGACAAAGCCACATGTTCGACAAAAAGGTATATGATTTTCTGTCACTTGCGCAGTTATTCATTATTTAACAAAGTAAATGTTTCGTTATGACAAAAAATTACTATACGGACTAAATACGGACTAAAATCATTAATATTCACGTATGGTATAGACTGATTACTTAAAAAATTACTTAAATGGTAAAAAATATTAGTTTTCAAGCAAAATCCTCAATTCTGCATGCCAAATATAGACATTTATAACGTTTCAATAACATTCTAATCTTTGCATTTTTTGTACTTGAAAGATTTGCATTTTATTTCATCATGTAATTTTCATTGTATATTATCTATTTTTGTTATCTTTCTTTAAAAATTCTTTTTAATTTAAATTTTATTTACTTAAAATTCTCTTACTCCGAAAATTGACTTGATTTCCTAAAAATACAAACATATAATGGATCTAGTAAGCACATTTTGATTCTCATATATTTTGGATTTATAAGGATACAAAAAATTCAATAAAAAGTTAGATCAGAAGGAAGTAAAGGCATTAATAATATTTCACTCTCTGGCAAAGAGCTCAATTTCCTTGCTAATAAAAGTGTTAATTTTACTTTTTTTTTAGTTTTCTTTATATGATGCAGAGAAAACACTTCTAATAAATTAAATAGAAATTAGATATAAATTGAAAAATATCTGCTTTCAATATTTTTAATGAAAATTTTACATTTTTGACCATAAGAAAATTAAACTTTAACCGAATCTAAGTATTCTAACTAACGAGAAATCTAAATATTCTTCAATTACATGATGCAGCCTTTTAGTAAATACGTGACCCGGGCCACTCATTTTTCCAAATTTAGATTTAGATAATTCAAATAAAATGTGTATAAAATGTAGTATTTTATATTTTTCCTAACGCACACATCAATACACTGCTGTCTAAAGCTTTATCCAAGTGAAACAGAAAAAAAAAATCTGCTATTATTTACCTTTCAGTGTTATTTATGTTCTCCTGTATTCAAATAAGTCGATGGAAATATGCATTAGAAAAGGCAAGATTTTAAATTTAAACTTTTTAGATAAAATTGCTTTTTTCATTTCCTATTTAGAAATCCTGTCAATGTTTAAGAGCCGAGATCTCCCTAAGTTGTTTTGATAACTGTACATGTCATTGTTTGGAAGAAACTTTTAGTTTGATTAAACTATTCTTCTGAAAAATGTTAATAAAAATCTTTTTAATGAAGCGAAACCTACATATCAGTCCGAATAATGTTACGAACTTCATTATAAACCACAACAGTCAAAGGAATCAGAAAAAAGACTGGTGGGCATGAAAAACAGAAGCAAGGGTATTAAAGAAAAATAATTCTAAAAACAAAATAAACGAATAGAAATGATGACAATATAAAAATAATGCCAGTATCGTACACAAAATCAGCAAAAGCACTTGAGTTAAAGCATTAAAGTAATTATCACTCCAATCTTAACTCTAAATCTTTCAAAAATTTAATTTTCTCACAATTTAATAATATTAAAACTATTTGTTATAACAAAATTTCATTTATATATACAACGAATAGTTTTATTAAAAATTTAAACAATAATGATTTTCCCAAAAATTACTGCAAAATCAATAATTTAATGATAAAAAAAAGAAATGATGAAATAATATATTTTAAATTAAAAATAAAATAAAATAGATGGCTCTCAGCGCCTCCATTTCTCTTTTTTTTTCTCTTCTTGTCACTGTATTCAAATTCGAATTGCGGTTGGGATGGTAGCGGGAGATTTCTTCGCCTGTTGCTGGCATGTTTTTCCCCTTTTGGTTTCCTTAATTATTGTGTGGATTGCATTGTATTTTGGTTGAGTAGTATTCTTAAGGGGATTTATTTTATAATATTTTTGCTTTATTTGGTGATGTTTTTAACTGTGCTTTGTTTTTGTGTTTTTGCTGTTTAAATTAGTGTGTCTCTTTTGCCTTAATTTTCGAGAGATTTTAGGGTCACGAAGGGTCAATACTGTTGAACAGTGCTTGATTTCCTCACAGAAAAAAAATCCCTTATTTTTAATCCTTGCCTGAGGGTAACCCTTAAAAAAGTCTTCAGGACTGATTCTTTTTCTATTTTTTGTAATTTTGATGCATTCCTTCTTACTTAGCTTATTTTGTTAATTTATTTAGATTCATGAGTATTTCATTAATAGCTGTAAAAGTTCTCATTAAATACAATGATAGGTTTTTAATTTTAAATGTTAAACTTTTTTGAATCCGAAATAATTATTGGCTTCTATTCCTATTTTTAGTTTCAATTCATTATTTATATTAATTTAGATTAGTTTCATAAATAGGTTTTATTTCATTTTGCATTTATTTTTGTTTACTGTTAGTCGTTTAATTCCGAATGAAATGTTAATTTCAATTCCAACGTAATTAGTTTCGGTTTAATTTTTGATGATTCTGGAAGAAATTGGATTTTATTATTTTGTATGATTGTGTGTGTGTGTGTGCGCGCGTGTGTGTGAGTGTGTGTGTGTCTGTGTGTGTGTGTGTGTGCGCGCGCGCGCGTGTGTGGGTGTGTGTGTGTCTGTGTGTGTGTGTGTGTGTGCGTGCGTGCGCAGAATACTGTCCTTTTAATAATGTTCATATTCATTGACAGTAAACGCAGCAACGCGAGCATTTCTTCTTTCTACAGAGAGGCGCATTTGCGAAGAGTAATGATACATCTGGGAAAAAGGGGGTTAAAGAAAGCTGATCGTTCTAAATTTGTATCCGGAGATGCCTCTGTTTTTTCAACTTCCCTTGGACAAATGACTCTAATCGTCGCGAACGGTTCAAGACAGGGAAAAGAACAAAGATTTAAAAAATATAAACACAATTTTAAACAAATTCGAGGCGAATCGTAGAAAAATAGCTAAAACTGAAACTGCTTTGAAAGAGGTAAGAAGTGTAAATATATGAACCTCTTCTCTTTTCAATAGATTAAAGTCCATGTATATTTTTAAGCTATTATTTTAGTTATAAATGACAATAAAAAACTTAAATTGGCATTATTTTTTTTTAATTATATCATTTAAAACTTTATAAGCGAAAGCTTTATTAGCTTATCTTGAATTTTAACTCTTTAAATGTTTGTCGTTTGTTAAATTTATTACAACTTACAAATGTTTTCGTTGGTAATACGATCATCAAAATAACACGTTAATGTTTTTTTTATTTATTTTCCTCTGGTAATTATAGCGGTAGTTTATTTTAAACATTCTATTTTTTTTTATCTTCTGGATAGCTGTAATGTTTTGCATAAATAGGAAGCAGATTAATCAATTTATAAAGTAATAATTTGAGTATTTTTATATTGTTCCACAAGTGGATCTTTAGGAAATTGTGTAATTTTTTAATTGTGTTTCACAATTGAGTCTTTTAAATTTATGTCATTTCACCTTGTTTTAACATATTTATTTTGTTTAATTTTTTTTTGCAAAATTTTTAAGTTACTCAATAATATTTAAATTAATAGCTTAATCTATTGAATAATTTATAATTTTTAGTAGTAATAAATTTTGTATTTAATAATAAGTATTTTTGATAGTAATAATATATTTAAAGTTAGCAGTTTTTAAACTAGTGCTGGTGATTTTTACCTTTAATATTCATTTTTACTGAAGGAAAGAACAAGGTGCAATTGTGATTTCTGGAGCATCAAATAGAAAAGTTGGGAGAAAGATATTTAAATGAGCAATTTTACTTGAATTACATTATAAAGAAACATTTCCAAATTACTCTATTATTTTTTTTATCTTAGAAAAGCAAATTTTTATATATTTTCTTTTATCAACTGCATTTTTAATAGAAAATACTACTCGATCCTTCGGTCAAAGGATGTTGAATCTTCTTATACCAATTCAAAGTTATTAAGGAATGTGAATAATATTTTTTTTCTCCTAATAATTAGTAAATAGGATTATATGTAACCATACATTTTTTTAATAAAAGATTGTGCAATATTTTTCATTTGTTTGGTATACACATAGAATGTAGAAATTGCTCAATAATAAGAGCAAAGTTAAAATTAAAATCCATAATAAGTTTAAGGTATCTAACTATGCTCAAAGAAATATTCTTGAAAAATTTGAATTAAAAAAACTATTTTTGGGTTTTAGATGTGTTGGCAATTATAAACATAATGAATACAAAAAATATTTGAAAATGTAATAAATTTTGAGAAATATTAAAATGTGTAGTAAATTTTAGTAACATTTAACCAAAAACGGTTAACGTTCTACATGAAATTGCAATGCAGCCATACTATTTTTCTTTGTACAAAAATTATTGAGTATAATTATGAATGAAATGAACCAAAATCTAAGAAAAATGTTGATATTCAAAGAAGTTATGCTCAAAAATTTACGTATATATGCATTTGGTCCATAAATTTACTTCTACATTTTTCTAAAGACACCTGTAAATGAAAATGTATTTCCCCCAAAATAAAACATTTGGTTCATTTCATTGCTCTTATTATTTAAAACATACGCTGAAATTTTTAAGTGAATAATACCTCTATTAATTTTTGATATTTCATGTTAACGGTATAGAATTTTTATGTCAAATTAAAGTTTTGAAAAAAACTGAAGTGAAAGACAAATTTTAGCCGAAAAAATATGTGACCTTGGATGATTGGGTAGGTTTTCTTTTTTCCCAGGAAAGATGAACAGTTTTGGAAAGTGAAAAGTCCGATCTACAAGAAATGGCATTAAAAAAACACATTCGCCAATGTGGTTGATAACTAGAGTTTTTAATGTAGTCGGATACCTTAATTCCTATTACTTTCTTGTTGTCCATAGAATTCACCTAGAAGGGCTCTCCAAGTAATTTAGCGCCTGTGACCTCTTATTGCGCCACTGGATGTGGGGCTGGGTTGGCAGGAGGAGAAACAAGCTTAGTGTTTTTGAGTGGTGGCAGAAATGCACAGATAGCATCCCAGTTCATACGTTCTGAGCTAGGCAGAAATGACTGCATTGCTTCAATGTGACGGAACATCGATTCACGCTGAAAATGGGGTCAGAAATCGGTTCGCAGCAAACAGTGTTTTTCCCTGATTTGCTACACACCAGGACTTGAGCATTGTGGAGAACACACGGGCAAAAATTTTTTTGTCGGGTTTACAGGCGCGTTAAGCTGTTGGGGGAGCTAAGAGTGGCGTTTGAGAAACTTTTTCTCGACCATAAATTCTAACTTTGTGTGATTCGATGCCAAGCTGAATTTATGAAATATTTAAGAAGAAGAATTAGTAAAACTTTTATTTCCAGCATTTGGAAATGTGACAAAAAATTTGATGTAACAAAAAGGATTTTTTTATTGTAATTTATTTGTATTTTTTTTTCAATTTTAAGATACATTTAATCCATTTGTAAATAAACCTTTAATGCATTGCTTATTAAATTGGGCTGAAAAAAAATGCCGTGCTCTTCATTTATCTAAAAAAAGTTCAGAGTTCTGCTTTTTTCACAAATCGGGCATTATCATTTCAATTTTTCGAGGCAAAAGTCTAAAGTCTAGAGGAAAACAAAACAAATGGACAATGAGTGGATTAAAGGAAAAATAACTGAAATGTGTAAGTATGTACTATTGTACAATGTAACATTCAAAGAATAATGCTTGTGTGTGGGGATGAGCTTGTGTTTAAAACTCTTGTGAAACAATACCATCTGTTCGTAAAGGAAAAATACTGCTTTAACATTTCGGGAGCCAAAATGAAAGATCCATAAAACAACATTTAACAATCCTTGAATTGTTTCATAGATTTTTACTTCCAAATCATTATGATTTAAAATATTATGAGGCTATTAAAATTCCACAAAAAGGAAGAAATGCAGTTTGATTTCATCTGTTTTTATAATTATGAAAATTTTTCTTAGAAAGCACAAGTATGTAAAATTTATATATTAGTGTATAAAAAGAGAAGACATTACCTTTTTATTTGAGGAAAAAACTGGCGAAGAATGATCAGCAAATTCTGCGGCTACTTGCAAATAACAAAAAGTATGATCAAGAATAATGACATCTTCAGAGACTAAGAGAGAAAAAAAATACTTAATAATAAACTCATTTTCAACAATTTCAGAGGAATAAAAAATTTAATGGAATGAAATGAAATTTAAGTATCACATACTAAGTTTCGCTCAAGAAAATCGAATTTTTAATTTCATTTACAAACATTCATTTCCATAAACTTTTATTTTTCAAATGGAGCAAAACTGTAAAATGTAATATTTTCTAACAGCCTCTGGTGTTATAACTATATTTTATACACAATTTTCTGAAAATTTCTTATTACCAATATCTTCATCATTCAAAGTACTTCAAGATGTTGTTTCGGTTTTTTGGTTTGTTAACATTTTAAAACTAATCAAAATTTAATCCATAATAACCCTCTATCTTTAAAATCATTGACTATCAAATATATATGAGATTTATCTTTCATTTCTTATTTCTATTCTGAACTCTTTAAAACGTTTAATCATTGAAGTTTAAGATAGTAAATTTAATAACAAAATCTCTATGTTCAGTGTGCATACTCTACATACTTAATTATTTTAACGAAAATCTGTAACTTATTTAAATTCCTTTCCGACAAATTCCTGAAAAATATATACAATTATATGTATCCATTAATAACCGCCTTATAATAACTATTTATTTATAATGAATTTTTAATTAGGGAGCTCTGCTTTTGTTTATAGAATTCCTGTGCAAGCTTATAAAAACAAGATGTTGCCGTATTGAACCGGCAAATTCAGAGAGGTGATAGTAAGCCTTAGAAGCATAAAAAAAATGAACATGCAACATGGGGTACCAAAGGACGTTCTGAAGGTAGAAGCAGCAAAACTAGAGAGAACCAGAGAATCCGGGAAAACTGTAAGATAAATAAATAAAATATCAAAGGATGTTTCAACAATGAATTTCTTTTTAATGAAAGCGTGTTCTTAAAATTTTTATTCTATTTTATTAACATGCCGATTTGATTATCCAGAAGGTCGTAAATTACTGAAAACAAAAAGGTAGACCCTTATCTACAAAAATATTAAAACTTAAAGGAAAATAAAATCTTGAAAATGTAAGTAATTTTATTCTATGAAAAAATGAAGGTAAACTAAAATATTATTAAATACTTCACAATTGATTAAAACTGCTTGTGTTCATTTATTGCGAAATTAAGGTATAATATCTTTAGTATCCAAAATAATTAACACTGAATGCGTAATCTAATGAATTATTATTCCTGTATTTAATTCTGTTTATGGTCACATACAATGTTATAATAATTATATCAACGCAGATTAAATTTACTCAATTTGTGAAGTTTGTAAGAGCTCCTTGAGCCATAAAAAATCACGACGCATAACAAAATAAACATGCTCTTTCTTTATAAATGCACCAATTGTGCAGAGAAATAATATTATCCATTTATTTGTAAAATTAAACTGCCAGCAAAGCCACAAAATTTTTATCAGGAAATAAGAACTCTAGTTTTTCTGTGACATTTATATTCTGACATTGTCATTCCAGGGGAACTATTTAGGTTGCTATGAGGGTCAAAAATTAGCGGCTGTGAGTGAAGTATTAGGGTTGATATAATTATGGTTATTATAGTTGTATACTCGAAAGAAGTTTTTATTTTGATTCGATATTTTTCGAAATCATCGAATTTGATTATATGCTTTTACCTGAAAGCAGGGCTTTAAAAAATAATACGTAATGCAAAATATTGTTTGGTCATTTGAACACCAAATAAACAGCTGTTATAAATTAGTGAATGCGTCGTATTTATTTGAATCACTAATCACTGATTATCTGGCTTTGCACACTTTTATAGTTTCTGTATGTACGGTAGCAAATGAAAAATACATATAATTAGACTTATTTGACGATAGTTTATTGGCCAAGATTATTGACTTTTCAGGCTATTAATGTTAAGTGTGATTGTGGTTTTTTTTTATTTTAAAAGTCTAATTTATTATTTTATGCTACTGAAAAGCAGGAAATGAATCAAAACACTTCATTTGAAATTAAAAAGCGTATATATCTATCTATACTTGTAATAAAGAGAAATGTGTGCGTTGTAATACCTTTTCCAAGACCGACAAAATGAGACGGCATCGTAACAAAAAATTATTTTATTTACAGCAATCCATATTTGCAAAGAACTTGTTCTTATCTAGTCTAACATTATTTACAAAACTCAAATGATGGTTCCTCGGTCAAATCAGAAAGCAAGTCCCTGGCAGGCTGTTCGCTCTAAGCGGCTAACCCAGAGCCGCTCTAGAAATCTACCTTATACCGGATGGGCCCTAACGCAGAAGCCCGAATCACGCGGAGCTTCTCATGAAACCAGGAGCAAATTTCCTGCACTTCTTCCAAGCTCTTCTCCCCTTTTTCTCTACAACAAACAAACCGCAATTGTTTTCTTTAGATGTCCGTCTCCAGTTTCACACTGGTGAATGACTTATCCCCCAGCACCTGTTGAGCGACGCTTCTTGGAGGGTCTGAACCAGACATCTGTTTAGGAACCATCTTTGTTGCCTACCTCCTCTAGAGCACATGCCAATGAAGGTGTCCACAACGTTCAAAAGAAGTTCTTTAAAAAATTGGGATTTTTAAAAACTGTCTGTTTGTTTTCAGATGCATTGTTAATTACAAACACTCAAAAATGCAAAAAATAAATATAATATATTTTGAGAAAAGGGAAAATTTATTGTTAATTTTAGTGAAATTCAAGCAAAACGGTTCACACTCTACACAAAATGGTAATGCAGCAGTCCTATTTATATCCGTGCATGAGTTGTAAAACATACTGATGAAGGAAATGAACCAGTATCTAAGAAACACTTTGAGATGCAAAGAAGTGATGGGTAAAATTATAAGTATATATGCATTTGTCCCATCAACTCACAGCTAAATTTTTCTTAAAACTTAATGAAAAATTATTTCACCCGCAATAATACTTTTGGTTCTTTCATTGCCCATATCATTTAAAATACACGCTGAAATCTGTGTGAAAATACCTCTATTAGTTTTTGAGATATATTGTTAACGGAGGAGAATTTTTATGAAAATGAAAGTTTAGAGAAAATAGAAGACAAATTTCAGCTGGAAAAAAATACATGATGATGGGTCAAACCTTCCTTTTTCGATGAAAGATTAAACTGTCTTTCAAAGAGGAAAGTCCGAACAGCAAGAAATAATAATAAATTCGACAATGTGATCTATAAACAGCGTTCTTAACGTATTCGGATACCTTAAACGCAATTCGCAGCTGACGCCGGCTGATTTTCGCAGTCAATGACATCAATTGTTGGCGACTTATTGATTACTGATGACCTGAGAACCTCCCTAGAGGAAAAAAGTTCCGGATTTTTCGATGTTATATAGTAACACTTGGATCCAATGACAGAGGGACTCTCCTAGTGCAGAGGATAGGGGACAGAGGAGTTGTGACATCTGTCCTTGACCACGCGAGGGGAAAATGTTACAGTGCGTGCTGGCGCCGTTTGATCTGCAACTACCAAATGCTTATATAACATGGTATGTCGTATGGTCATATATACCTTTAAGGTTAAAAATGTGTTTCCCGAAACGACTTTTTTGAACATTGTATTTAATTCATTGAGAATAAAGCGAAACTCCAGGTTTTTTTTTAAATCGTGATAACTTCCAAAAAAAGGATTTTACAAAAAAGGATTAATACAAAATACAACAGCAAGAAATACAACAAAATTGTTTGGAAATGCAATATATTTTGAGAAATAGGAAAATGTGTAACAAATTTTGATGAACTTTATCCAAAGTGGTTAACACTCTACACAAAACTGTAATGCAGCCATCCTATTATTCTTTGTACGCAAGTTACAAAATGTTATAATGAATGAAATAAACCAAAATGCAAGAAAAATTTTGAGATGCAAAGAAGTGATGGGTAAAAATTTCAACATATATGCATTTTTTTCAATAAATTCACAGCTTTATTTTTCCAAAAACAACTATAAATGACAAAAGTATTATACCAACAATAAAACTTTTGGTGTATTTCATTACCCATATCATTTAAAACACACAATGGCATTTTTATATAAATACTTTTATTAGTTTTTTAGATATCATGGTAATGGTGGAGAATTTTTGTGAATATAAAAGTTTTGAGAAAATTGTACTTAAAGACAAATTCTAGCAGAAAAATATGTGAACCTGATTGATAGGTCAGGCCTTTCTTTCCCTAGAAAAGATAAACTGTGTTGGAAAGTGTAAACTTTCCAAGAAATAGCAATGCAAAAATATTCGCCAATGTGGTTGACAACCCGCGTTTTTAACGCAGTCGCATACCTATCATTTAATGGCCTTCGAAATTATTATTATTTTCCTCCTAGTTTTGTAAGTAAGTAAAAAATTTCTACAATAAGGGATATATTTCTAAATTCATTTGTCATTTCATAGCCATAATCAAATAACATAGTTTTACTAGTTAAAAATGCTGTACTACCAGCCGCTGCATTCGTATCTTTTATCAAACTATTCTAATATTTCAATACAAAATAACAATAAGACATTGCAGCGTTTAATGTATCAGACAAAAAAACATAGATGCTGGGGGATATTATTTAATCAGCCTCATTCAGCAGGAACATCGTTTGGAAAATTAAGTATGTCTTGCGATTTATTTGCGATTTATTGCGATATAGATGTCAACTAATGACTCTGGCGAATTTTCTTGCCTTCGCTAAATGGCGGAATTGGCGAAAATGCTCCCGGAACCATACTGCTTATCATCACTGATTTATAATAAAAGTAGTTTTTAGCAAATAATTTTGTTTCATATTTAAAAAATCGTTGCTAAATTTTTTATGTGTAACCACAAAACTTATTTTTATTCAATTTTTTTTGTCGATAAACTACACCTGTTTTGAGATATTTTCTTGCCGTTTATGTTTCCTGACTTTCGAAATATGAATTTGTTTCATTTCCAAACTTATCAAACTAAAATGTAGTAGAGCAGTGATTCTCAACCTGTGGGGCACGTCTGGGAGCGAGGACACTGATGGGAGGGGGGGTGCTGGCATATCCAAGAGAAAATGTTATTTACAAAAATTGATTAAGTGACTGAAAGAAAAGAACAGACATACAAAACAAAATACATTTCGATAGATTTAATAATTAACTTATTTAATTGAAACAACTAACTAAATTAAAAACTAATTTAATAATTATTAGTGACTTCCTTCGGCCTGTCTTGCAAAGCAAAGTTTTTCGAACTAGGGTTTAATATTAAAAATAGACACTCTCAGTTCTTTTTCTATATTTAGCCGAGATCTATATTTTGTCTTCAAAGCAGCCAGAAAATCCAGTTTCACAAAAGTAAGATGTTTAAAATGGTAGTAGAATGCGAAATACCCTTGTTATTTGTACAGAAAACTCATCATCCACTCCTGCTCAAAATTTAAAGAGTGTTTTATTACTAAATTTTCTTTTGGTTTCGCCGCTTGCCATGAAGTCTATGAAGGTTTCTTCCTCTTCAATTGAGAGTCCTTCGGGAGTATTTTGAAATGGATCCAGCACCCACTTATAACTTGATATCAGTTTGTCCTCAGCAAGGAAGTACTTTTTAAAATTCTTTGCTAGCATCGCTAAATGATTTTCAGTGGTTACAAAAACAACTTTTACATGTTGTTCTTCAGCCCTGTAAGTTTTAATACAATCATTCAAATTTGCAAACATTGTTAAGTTTCCTTGCTTTAAATTTCTGCTCCACAATTCCAATTTCCTACAAAAAACATTAACTTTATCACTCATATCCAATATATGTGTATTTGCTCCTTGCAGTTGAAGAATCAAGTTATTTAATTTCTCGAATATGTCGACCATGTAGCTCAATTTCAACACAAATAAACTATCTCGAAAATTCTCGGCTTCCGGTCTGTTTTTCTCTTCTAGGAAAACGGCGATTTCTTCTCTTAATTCATAAACACGTTGCAAAAATTTCCCTCGTGATAACCATCTTACCTCGCAATAAAATAGTAACGCTGAATGTACTGCACTCATTACAAAGTGCGGAAAGGATACTTGATTTCAGAGGTCTCATTTTTATATAATTTACTACGGTTACAACCGTAGTTAACACAATATTCAAATCAGGACTCATTTCTTCGGAAGCCAAAGCTTCTCTGTGGATCATGCAATGTGTCCAGACGCACGGTGGCGATTTTTGTTTCACAAATGCTTGAATACTTTGGAATCTTCCGGACATATAAAGGGTACTATCGGTGCATATTTCGACGCAATTTCTCCTTTCTATGTTTGCCTCGTTCATAAAATCATTTAAGATAGAAAATAATGCGAGTGCTGTTGCTTTGAGTTTTATTGGTTTGCAGAAAAGTAATCCTTCTACCACTGACAAATCATCACAAAATCTAACATAGGCAATGAAATGAGCATCTTTATAACTATCTGTTGCCTCATCGAGTTGTATTGAAGACAATTTGTCACGTAACTTCGACAAAAGCTGACACGCTACATCTTCAGTTATATCAGTAATTCGACTGGCAACAGAATCATTTCAAAGAAGTATAGACTGCAATTGTTTGCAAAATTATGTCCAAACATAATTTCTATAATCTTAATTGCGGCTGGCAAAATAATCTCTTCACCAATGGTGTGAGGCTTTTTACATCTGGCTATTTTATATGAAAATTTGTATGAGGCAATTAAAGCTTTTTCAGTAACAGACAAAGTTTTTTTAAACAATGATTTTTGCTTTTCATGTGGTTTGAATTTTAATTCGATGAATTCTCTGGGTTTGTTTACGTACTCACTATGAAGCGTTTCCAAATGTCGCTTAAGTTTATTAGGTTTCATGCTGTCTGACGCCAACATTTTTGAGCAAATGATACACAGGGGCCTTTCTTTTTCATTTACTTCAGTACTAGTGAACCCAAAATTTAAGTATTCTTGAGAATATTCTCTTGATTTTATTTTCTGAACCACGCTCATCTGTGTACTTGTTGATACTTGTCTATTGTCTAATGCCCGCTTACGCCCACTTAAAGATTTATCCATGATTCTGCATAAGCCTGCTGCTGTGAATATTTAATACGGTGAATTGCAATTGCACGAAAATATATATAACGTATACATTCAGAACAGATTCAATAGCGATAGAAGGATCGACTCGAATGAGACGGTCTGGAATTGAAATTGGCGTGATAGAACTTTCTCCTTTTCCCTATGAGTAAACATTTGTTCACATCTGCGCACGCTCCTAACTTAACTTTTAAACTGACCACACAAATTCCAGACAAATTGAAACTTCTCGCGAAACCGTGAGAATGCCCGACATGGCGGTGCCCAAGAGCAATAAAAAGGCATAGGATTCTTGTTTTTTCAATGCTGAGGATCGGTGTTGCAAAATGTCAATAAATTTCCGTATTTTTGGTAATTTGTAAAGTTTAAAATTAAGGTTGTAGTGTAGGTTTAGCTCCAAAATACACAAAATACATTATTATTGTATACATTTTATTGTATGAGGTGGGCACGGGGGACGGAGGAGCGATGAAAATTATGATTGAAAATTGGGCCGTGAATACTAAAAGGGTGAGAAACACTGTAGTAGAGAAATGGAAAAGTACTCACGGCTAAAATATAAACCGTAGTTCGAGACTCGAGCGTTTGCTTCGCAAAATCAAAGACGAAATGAAAGTGAATAACGGATCACGCTTTTAAACTTTCATCAGAAACTTATTTCTATTCGTTCATTAATTCTCCAATCAGATGATAGATCGATAAAAAGGGACATATAAGCTAGGGACTAGTCACGTTCCATGAAAGATAATTAAAACAGAAGTTTCTTTGCCCACAGTTCCCGAAAACACTTAAATGTGTAATTTTAATTGTTGACTGTTGGCAGGAAATATGCGAAAAGAGAAGAAGAATAAAGCTAATAACTGTTTCAGAGTTACAAGAAATATTCATTAGTCTCTAAATGTATGCCTCCAGCTAACGGCTGAGTTAATCTAAATTAGATAAGTGATTTTTGAGGAAAGAAGGATAATAAGAATAGAGCCGTTTTAAATAGATTTCTCCCATCGAGTCTTCGCATAACTCGGAAATGCCGTTTCAATAGTATTGCCTTTGGGCTTAAGCTTTTCGAATAAACAATATCGCATAAAGCGGGAAGATTAACGTCAGGGGAGTTACTTACATAGATAAAATAGCTGAAATTAAATTTTAAAAAGACGAATGTTTACAAATGCATTTTACTTGTAAAGAAGAGAATTTTTAATATTATTCTTACAGAACTTTTGCTTTCTCGAATATGACGCTCACTTCACTTGACATGAATAATGGGCTTCACATGTCAGTTCAGTTTTTCGTGTACTCTCTATTCAATAATATTTTAATTTTTGCCCAAAAATGCACACAAATAAGGATGTTTGTGGATAAATTTTCATAGCAATAATTCAAATAGCAATTAATTTAATTACAGAAGTGAT
>JAPMOQ010045871.1:0-11027 GCA_026543055.1 Argiope trifasciata | reverse complement strand
AAATGATAGGACTTAATAAGGGAAAGTGAGACATGGTAGTGGTGTGGAGGAAGACATCCTTGACAGCACTGTGAGATCCTGCCCGTTATTTATCTTATCATTTCATTGCAGGGCACTACTGACAGATACCCACACCACTACCATGTCTCACTTTCCCTTATTAAGTCCTATCATTTCCAGACAAGAGGGTCAGACTATGTTAACTTTTAAAAGCAGGTTGTTATCTGTGAGGTATCGGTGCACGGGGTGGCCCAGGATGTAATTGGAGATGAAACAGGAAAGTTTGTGCCATAATTCATTGGAGGTTAGAAGTTGATGGAAAGTGAGGAATTAGACAATTGTGGAATGCAAAAAATTCGAATTAATCAGCTGTCTCTTTCGTAGAGATTTATCAGGGTAAACTTGACAGAAAACTGAACGCTATGGAAGGATTAAAAATTGAAGTATTATAAATATGAAGATTATGCATTTGTACAAAACGGTAGAAACAGTAATCTTCATGTATGAAATAAAATCAGACAAATAAGAAAAATAGCATGAGAAACGTACAAATAGATGTTACTTTGACGAATGTCCACTGAAGAATGCTTATCATCTGCATATTAAACTGCGTTGATTTCATGCCCCCCCCCTTTTTTTTTAATACTACAAATGCTTCAGGGATTAAGAAATTAAATTAATTCATTGCAGTTTGTTAGTATTTCATAATTAGAAATTGATTTCACATGTTTGGATATTTTTTGTAATAATGTAGGAATCTTCGGTTCTTAATCCTTTAAACTGTAAACTCATGTGCATTGAATTATCATATCTCATATTAATAAATTAAAATGAACTCATTCAAATAGCACAATAGTTCAATATTAAAAAATCTCGCATAATCAACAAGCACCTAAAATATTCTAAGGAATTTTAAACAAATTGATAAGATAGCACATTCATGAAATGGAAAATATCATCACAGATTAGAAACAAAAAGAAGATAGTTAAGGAGTTAAACAGTGCTTTCAGCATACGTATATTAAAAACGCAATAATATTATACCCAAGGTCTTTTATAGTATTTTTGTGCTATTTATAACTCAATCATAATCTAATCTGGAGAAGAAACTCAGGAAAATAATTTGCTATGATCCTGAGGCGGTATCGAACGGCTTTCTTTCTTTAAATACGTAGGTGGATATGGTAAAATTTTTTTATTTATTAAAAAAAAGAGAAATGACAATTTTTAATCAGGAATTTCTACAATAATTTGCTGTTATAATATTTTTGGATACAGAAAACGCATTTGGACACACCTTTATAAGAAATAACGTTATTGAATGACTATATATAGATCCAAGAATTCAATTCTTTCTTTATTTCAAATCAAAGGTTTAATATACGGGAATATGTTTTTATAACTTTCAGATCAGCTAGTAGATTTTAATTGTCGTTTTTCTATCTAAATTATTCATAATACGCGATCAAGTATAATCGTCATATATATTTGTAAAAATTATTGTTGGAGAAACAGTCTTGATTATAATGTGTTAGACTATTTCAGAAAATGTTTTGAGGGGCATTGTAATAAAATATCATATTTTTAATTAATGAATTAATAGAAAAATAAATACTGCATAAGAATGTTAAAGTTACAAAGATTAAGATAAATAAATCTTTGATTTTATTATTCCTTAAATATATATAGGAAAGTAAACATGAAAACTAAGAAAAAAATATTAAATGAACAATATTTTTACTGTTCATCTGATGGGATTTTTTTATTGTTAATTTAATGTTTTAATGCTAGAATTTCTTTTTAAAAATCAAACAAGTAATATTTATATCTCACTCTTACTTTAAAAAAAAATTGTTACATTTTAACCACATGTGACAAAGTATCATTTTTTGTGAATCAATAATAGGAAATGACAATTAGTATTCGACTGCGTTCCATGTATTTGAATGGTAATTACAGATCACGGCATAAAATCACCATTTGCGCTGAATATAATTTCCTTCCTTATGGATGAGGTAATAGACCTATTAACAAGTGAGAAACCATTTCTGATACGTTTATTAATTTGAAACGTTGTAAATGAAAGCATATATGGTAAAAAAGTAATTAGGAAATCTTTCTTTTAATTCAAACATTAGAATACATTATTTACTTTAGAAATAAATGAAAATTTTGTCATCAAACTGATAACGTAAAATGCATGAAATTTCTACGAACAAGTACCGTAGAAGGGTATATTTACAAAAAGTGCTTTAACATATTTTTTTATATTGGGTTGTTCGGAAAGTCATTTCGTATTTTTTTGTCAAAATGAAAAGAAATTTTCGTTTAATGAATAAATTATTTATTAAATTATAAAATTGCCATTCTGGTCTAATACCTTTTGCCATATTTTTGGTAGTAACATGATTACACGCTCATAAAAGTTTTGGTCTTTGCTGTAAAAAAAAACTGATCGAGGTGGTTTTTGGCCTCCTCATTTGAAGGAAAAATTTTGCAAATCAGTTCTGGTACTGATGTACTGTTAACACATCTTCTCCACACATATTGGCTAATTTATTTCTGGCTTGAACAGCATTTTTACCTTTTATAGCAAAAAAGAAAAAAATGACGAAAATGCTGTTTATTGCTCTCCATATTTAAAAGGGCACCATCCAAAAACTACTGCGAAGAATCAGCTGCACTTTTTCACACTCAAGCCTTGCTATATCAGCTCTTAAAACATAAAATGATTTTGCGGTTTAAGTATGAAATTGGGTGCGAAAAATGCAATTAAATCCTTTGTCAGGAAAAAACGAAATTACTTTCCGAACAACCTAATAGAAAAAAATAATTTTAATACATAATGCTCACCTGCCTTAAACTGTCAATATCATTTAATACTTCGATATGAAAATCTCTATGATATAAAAGAAATACCATTTAATTCTTGATTTCACCATTCACAATGTCTTTTAATGGATTTCACGCAATGGTTCGTTGGCATAATTTCATACGATAGTAAAATGTTGGCAGAAAAATAATATTTCAATAAATGAAATTTTTAAAAAAGGTTGATAATTTTTTTGAAAAATTTAATCTTGCGTGTTTTTATAACATCTAGTTTATAAATGCTTATGTTTTCGTTATTGCATGAAATACCCCACCTCTTTCTTAAATTCGTTTTATTAAATAAAACATTTATATTACAATGAAATATCTTATTAAATTTCGATATTATATTTCTTTTGATTCACTGTTCTTGAAACAATTTATAAACAAACAATTTATGTTTGTTTATTTTATTTATTTACAATCAAAATACTCAAGTTTTCGATATCAAGCAAGACAAGTTCATATTTTTGTTTTCGGTTCATCCTGGAATTTAATGCTGTTCTATTCTCACAATCAAATTTACATTTTAAATGTAGGTTTTAAAATGAAATTGGCAGAAAATCATCTCGTCTCTATTATTATAAATACTTTCTTTTATATTTATTTAAACTGGAGGCAACCTTTAAGTATAGATTTTAGAAACCACGTGCATAGTACAAACAGTAAGGTACAGCAGGGTTAGAAACTCTCCAAATCCGAAATGCATTGCTTACCAAAAACTGATTTTATATCATTAGAAGAAACAGATATAGAATTTAATCTAAAATTACATTCTTACTCAACAATATTTAAGGTATAATACAGACATTTGATTTTTCTATATGAATTTTGAATGTTTATAAATAACTGAAAATACTAATTTACTACACATTCGATATTTTATAAACGATATTATTAATAATCGTTTCTCGTTTCGAAGAAGACAAGTTATTAAAAAGCGCAAAAATGATTCACTATTTGTAATATTTTGGATCAACAAAGAAATTACTAAGTTTAATAAAAATTTTAAAAGTAATTATAGAAATTTAATATATTTTTTAGAAAAATTAAAATTTGTTTATAAAAGTCAAAGAGAAAATAATATGTCTTTACTATTAAGTATATAAACAGAAACTTGTCTCTAAATAAAATTAAGATTTAAAAAATATGCAATATCAAATCTGTGAACAAAAAAAAAACTATTTTTTTTTGGTGGTACAAATATTTATATTTAGTAAGATATTTGAAAAATTCACAATATCTAAGTATATAAGAGGAGGGCAAAAGTGAGTCTCGGAATCACTTTTTTCTGACAAAACAACGAATATGACACTTATTTATTTATTTTATCTTTTATAATATGACATTTTTTTTTTTACTTCTGCGTTTTTCAAACCAAAAACATTTGTTTGAAATAAAATACATAAAAATATTATTTAAAAAAAGAAATGAAATATTTTTTTTAACTGAACGGTGATTCTAGGAATAACTATAATAAAATGATGTTATACTTCTTTGAAATTTTTAAATACTCTAGTTTTCTCGAAATACAGCATTAAATCTACTATTAATGTATAATATTTACAAAAGAAAACAAAAATCTGTTACCATAAATAAAAATAAAAATAAGTAAAAATAATCGCTAATATTATAAATTATTTTTCAAAGACATTTTTTATAATACTCTAAAAAGTATTGGACATAATTATGATAATTTTATGTCAAATTTTTATTTAAAAAACCTGTAATCTGGGCTTTTCAAAAATGTATAACCAACAGAAATTTTAAAACATAAATTTTATAAAATATTTTTAAAAAATAAAAATTAATAAAAAATAGTGTTTACAATTTATTTTATTGAACATAAATTCGAAGCCTTACCATTTACTTGACTCGCTTTCGCGTTTTACTTTTTCTCCAACAAAAAACCAACAGAAGAAAAAAGTAATAATCATAGAAACAAATTATAAATATTACGAAAGTGCCATAAAACTCTTAGTGTATCAGCAAAAATATCACCTGTACACAGTCTTCTACGAAATAAAAACGCACCTACCTTGATGATCCTTCACAGGTGCGCTGAGGTTAACAAGTGTGTCAAAATATTTTCCCCCTTTTCTATCACTCCAACGTCATGATGAGTATGGCACGCGAATGCACAGTCTTCGTGTTCGAAACGGGAAAAAGTCACCACAACACACTTCCTGCCGTGCGAATTCTGCGCTATCTAAGAACTCTATGAGAGAAGCGAAAACTTAACGGGTCTTCCTTCTCAGACGATCTTCTCTCGTGCTTGGATCACGCGCTTGGCAGAGATTTGGCGCTCGTTTGGCGAGTATTGACTTCCACGTTCGGTAGTTCAACGATATGCCTATTTAAAAGAAAAATATGCACATTATCCTTTCAATAAAGCGTGGTGAAAGTTCTACACTGTTTTCCATTAAAATATCGCTACTTTCAAATAATTTTTGATGGATTCTTAATTTTTGTTCCTTTTTATTCTAAATTCTAGATATATTTACTTATATCTTTTAATTTTTGCCAAAGCAAAAAATTTCAAAATGAAAAATTGATTAACACTTTGTTTTATTCTATTTCAAATTTATTTTTCGTCTGTAATAATTTCTTTTACCGACCAGAATAGTTATTATTTATTAAATTTATATATATTAACAAAATAAGCCAAGCAAAAAAGGAACACAATCGAATAATCCGGATTCTTTTTCTATTGGTTGTAGTTTTGATTCTGTTGTATTCCTTTTTGCTTGGCTTATTTTGTTAATATATATAAATTTAATAAATAATAACTATTCTGGTCGGTAAAAGAAATTATTACAGACGAAAAATAAATTTGAAATAGAATAAAACAAAGTGTTAATCAATTTTTCATTTTGAAATTTTTTGCTTTGGCAAAAATTAAAAGATATAAGTAAATATATCTAGAATTTAGAATAAAAAGGAACAAAAATTAAGAATCCATCAAAAATTATTTGAAAGTAGCGATATTTTAATGGAAAACAGTGTAGAACTTTCACCACGCTTTATTGAAAGGATAATGTGCATATTTTTCTTTTAAATAGGCATATCGTTGAACTACCGAACGTGGAAGTCAATACTCGCCAAACGAGCGCCAAATCTCTGCCAAGCGCGTGATCCAAGCACGAGAGAAGATCGTCTGAGAAGGAAGACCCGTTAAGTTTTCGCTTCTCTCATAGAGTTCTTAGATAGCGCAGAATTCGCACGGCAGGAAGTGTGTTGTGGTGACTTTTTCCCGTTTCGAACACGAAGACTGTGCATTCGCGTGCCATACTCATCATGACGTTGGAGTGATAGAAAAGGGGGAAAATATTTTGACACACTTGTTAACCTCAGCGCACCTGTGAAGGATCATCAAGGTAGGTGCGTTTTTATTTCGTAGAAGACTGTGTACAGGTGATATTTTTGCTGATACACTAAGAGTTTTATGGCACTTTCGTAATATTTATAATTTGTTTCTATGATTATTACTTTTTTCTTCTGTTGGTTTTTTGTTGGAGAAAAAGTAAAACGCGAAAGCGAGTCAAGTAAATGGTAAGGCTTCGAATTTATGTTCAATAAAATAAATTGTAAACACTATTTTTTATTAATTTTTATTTTTTAAAAATATTTTATAAAATTTATGTTTTAAAATTTCTGTTGGTTATACATTTTTGAAAAGCCCAGATTACAGGTTTTTTAAATAAAAATTTGACATAAAATTATCATAATTATGTCCAATACTTTTTAGAGTATTATAAAAAATGTCTTTGAAAAATAATTTATAATATTAGCGATTATTTTTACTTATTTTTATTTTTATTTATGGTAACAGATTTTTGTTTTCTTTTGTAAATATTATACATTAATAGTAGATTTAATGCTGTATTTCGAGAAAACTAGAGTATTTAAAAATTTCAAAGAAGTATAACATCATTTTATTATAGTTATTCCTAGAATCACCGTTCAGTTAAAAAAAATATTTCATTTCTTTTTTTAAATAATATTTTTATGTATTTTATTTCAAACAAATGTTTTTGGTTTGAAAAACGCAGAAGTAAAAAAAAAAATGTCATATTATAAAAGATAAAATAAATAAATAAGTGTCATATTCGTTGTTTTGTCAGAAAAAAGTGATTCCGAGACTCACTTTTGCCCTCCTCTTATATACTTAGATATTGTGAATTTTTCAAATATCTTACTAAATATAAATATTTGTACCACCAAAAAAAAATAGTTTTTTTTTTGTTCACAGATTTGATATTGCATATTTTTTAAATCTTAATTCTATTTAGAGACAAGTTTCTGTTTATATACTTAATAGTAAAGACATATTATTTTCTCTTTGACTTTTATAAACAAATTTTAATTTTTCTAAAAAATATATTAAATTTCTATAATTACTTTTAAAATTTTTATTAAACTTAGTAATTTCTTTGTTGATCCAAAATATTACAAATAGTGAATCATTTTTGCGCTTTTTAATAACTTGTCTTCTTCGAAACGAGAAACGATTATTAATAATATCGTTTATAAAATATCGAATGTGTAGTAAATTAGTATTTTCAGTTATTTATAAACATTCAAAATTCATATAGAAAAATCAAATGTCTGTATTATACCTTAAATATTGTTGAGTAAGAATGTAATTTTAGATTAAATTCTATATCTGTTTCTTCTAATGATATAAAATCAGTTTTTGGTAAGCAATGCATTTCGGATTTGGAGAGTTTCAAACCCTGCTGTACCTTACTGTTTGTACTATGCACGTGGTTTCTAAAATCAATACTTAAAGGTTGCCTCCAGTTTAAATAAATATAAAAGAAAGTATTTATAATAATAGAGACGAGATGATTTTCTGCCAATTTCATGTTAAAACCTACATTTAAAATGTAAATTTGATTGTGAGAATAGAACAGCATTAAATTCCAGGATGAACCGAAAACAAAAATATGAACTTGTCTTGCTTGATATCGAAAACTTGAGTATTTTGATTGTAAATAAATAAAATAAACAAACATAAATTGTTTGTTTATAAATTGTTTCAAGAACAGTGAATCAAAAGAAATATAATATCGAAATTTAATAAGATATTTCATTGTAATATAAATGTTTTATTTAATAAAACGAATTTAAGAAAGAGGTGGGGTATTTCATGCAATAACGAAAACATAAGCATTTATAAACTAGATGTTATAAAAACACGCAAGATTAAATTTTTCAAAAAAATTATCAACCTTTTTTAAAAATTTCATTTATTGAAATATTATTTTTCTGCCAACATTTTACTATCGTATGAAATTATGCCAACGAACCATTGCGTGAAATCCATTAAAAGACATTGTGAATGGTGAAATCAAGAATTAAATGGTATTTCTTTTATATCATAGAGATTTTCATATCGAAGTATTAAATGATATTGACAGTTTAAGGCAGGTGAGCATTATGTATTAAAATTATTTTTTTCTATTAGGTTGTTCGGAAAGTAATTTCGTTTTTTCCTGACAAAGGATTTAATTGCATTTTTCGCACCCAATTTCATACTTAAACCGCAAAATCATTTTATGTTTTAAGAGCTGATATAGCAAGGCTTGAGTGTGAAAAAGTGCAGCTGATTCTTCGCAGTAGTTTTTGGATGGTGCCCTTTTAAATATGGAGAGCAATAAACAGCATTTTCGTCATTTTTTTCTTTTTTGCTATAAAAGGTAAAAATGCTGTTCAAGCCAGAAATAAATTAGCCAATATGTGTGGAGAAGATGTGTTAACAGTACATCAGTACCAGAACTGATTTGCAAAATTTTTCCTTCAAATGAGGAGGCCAAAAACCACCTCGATCAGTTTTTTTTTACAGCAAAGACCAAAACTTTTATGAGCGTGTAATCATGTTACTACCAAAAATATGGCAAAAGGTATTAGACCAGAATGGCAATTTTATAATTTAATAAATAATTTATTCATTAAACGAAAATTTCTTTTCATTTTGACAAAAAAATACGAAATGACTTTCCGAACAACCCAATATAAAAAAATATGTTAAAGCACTTTTTGTAAATATACCCTTCTACGGTACTTGTTCGTAGAAATTTCATGCATTTTACGTTATCAGTTTGATGACAAAATTTTCATTTATTTCTAAAGTAAATAATGTATTCTAATGTTTGAATTAAAAGAAAGATTTCCTAATTACTTTTTTACCATATATGCTTTCATTTACAATGTTTCAAATTAATAAACGTATCAGAAATGGTTGCTCACTTGTTAATAGGTCTATTACCTCATCCATAAGGAAGGAAATTATATTCAGCGCAAATGGTGATTTTATGCCGTGATCTGTAATTACCATTCAAATACATGGAACGCAGTCGAATACTAATTGTCATTTCCTATTATTGATTCACAAAAAATGATACTTTGTCACATGTGGTTAAAATGTAACAATTTTTTTTTAAAGTAAGAGTGAGATATAAATATTACTTGTTTGATTTTTAAAAAGAAATTCTAGCATTAAAACATTAAATTAACAATAAAAAAATCCCATCAGATGAACAGTAAAAATATTGTTCATTTAATATTTTTTTCTTAGTTTTCATGTTTACTTTCCTATATATATTTAAGGAATAATAAAATCAAAGATTTATTTATCTTAATCTTTGTAACTTTAACATTCTTATGCAGTATTTATTTTTCTATTAATTCATTAATTAAAAATATGATATTTTATTACAATGCCCCTCAAAACATTTTCTGAAATAGTCTAACACATTATAATCAAGACTGTTTCTCCAACAATAATTTTTACAAATATATATGACGATTATACTTGATCGCGTATTATGAATAATTTAGATAGAGAAATGACAATTAAAATCTACTAGCTGATCTGAAAGTTATAAAAACATATTCCCGTATATTAAACCTTTGATTTGAAATAAAGAAAGAATTGAACTCTTGGATCTATATATAGTCATTCAATAACGTTATTTCTTATAAAGCTGTGTCCAAATGCGTTTTCTGTATCCAAAAATATTATAACAGCAAATTATTGTAGAAATTCCTGATTAAAAATTGTCATTTCTCTTTTTTTTAATAAATAAAAAATTTTACCATATCCACCTACGTATTTAAAGAAAGAAAGCCGTTCGATACCGGCTCAGGATCATAGCAAATTATTTTCCTGAGTTTCTTCTCCAGATTAGATTATGATTGAGTTATAAATAGCACAAAAATACTATAAAAGACCTTGGGTATAATATTATTGCGTTTTTAATATACGTATGCTGAAAGCACTGTTTAACTCCTTAACTATCTTCTTTTTGTTTCTAATCTGTGATGATATTTTCCATTTCATGAATGTGCTATCTTATCAATTTGTTTAAAATTCCTTAGAATATTTTAGGTGCTTGTTGATTATGCGAGATTTTTTAATATTGAACTATAGTGCTATTTGAATGAGTTCATTTTAATTTATTAATATGAGATATGATAATTCAATGCACATGAGTTTACAGTTTAAAGGATTAAGAACCGAAGATTCCTACATTATTACAAAAAATATCCAAACATGTGAAATCAATTTCTAATTATGAAATACTAACAAACTGCAATGAATTAATTTAATTTCTTAATCCCTGAAGCATTTGTAGTATTAAAAAAAAAGGGGGGGGGCATGAAATCAACGCAGTTTAATATGCAGATGATAAGCATTCTTCAGTGGACATTCGTCAAAGTAACATCTATTTGTACGTTTCTCATGCTATTTTTCTTATTTGTCTGATTTTATTTCATACATGAAGATTACTGTTTCTACCGTTTTGTACAAATGCATAATCTTCATATTTATAATACTTCAATTTTTAATCCTTCCATAGCGTTCAGTTTTCTGTCAAGTTTACCCTGATAAATCTCTACGAAAGAGACAGCTGATTAATTCGAATTTTTTGCATTCCACAATTGTCTAATTCCTCACTTTCCATCAACTTCTAACCTCCAATGAATTATGGCACAAACTTTCCTGTTTCATCTCCAATTACATCCTGGGCCACCCCGTGCACCGATACCTCACAGATAACAACCTGCTTTTAAAAGTTAACATAGTCTGACCCTCTTGTCTGGAAATGATAGGACTTAATAAGGGAAAGTGAGACATGGTAGTGGTGTGG
>JAPMOQ010045866.1:837936-882974 GCA_026543055.1 Argiope trifasciata | reverse complement strand
TTTTTCTAGATTTCCCTGGAATTATTCTGCAAGGCTATTAAAGGACTGGTGCAAAACAGAAGTTGAAAAATGAGTGGTAACATAATTCGGTAAATAAAGGGTTAAAGCGAGAGAAAACGCAACTCGGTTGATTATTTACGAAATCGTGGAGATAAGTCGAAATGCCTGTGAAAATGGAACGGTAAATGAGACAGGAATGATAAGGGTATTTAATATTTTAAATGATACAACTGAAATATTATTTCAACTAGATGAGAAAAATTAGAATAATATGATCCAAAATGGGAAATTGTGAAGAAGAATTTTTAAAATTTCACATTAATTTAACGGAAAATTATCGCTACCAATGGATAAAAGCAAAAACTAAATTTTACTTTGACAATAAATGAAACTTTTGGTATATTAAATGAAAGAAAACGAACTTTTCGCCTTGTATGTTGGAATTAAAATGTTTCTACAGCGATATAATTGTTCAGATTCTAGAAACATTAAAAATAAATGTGGAAGATAAATTTCAGTGCCTTATGCAAACAACCGAAGTTGGTTCTTCGGCAACAGATTTAGTAGAAATTTTTCCACCGTCGGGAGCAAATTAAAACAAAGCCAGTGAACAATTGAAAGCGCGTTTTGCTAAAGTTAAACTTAATTATTTATGTTTGTGAACTTTTTAAATCTTATTTTAACGCAAGCAACGAATGGTGAAATTACGTTTTCTTTATCATAAATCAAAGATCCAGCAAAAAGCATGGGATCATTGAGAGTAACGTCTAAACAGTACAAAACTAAGCTGAAGTAAGTGAGTGATATTGCTGACTTTCCGTTACGTCCAAAGGCACTCGGAAAGAAATACTGAATGACCGGACGCCACTACAGCAACACTGGCAGTAACTGTGGTTGAGTCCTAAGGTCCAACCAGGCCACGGTACAACTCTTCCCCTACGAAGAGCGTCCTGTCATCGATGGGATTAGCCAGATTCCCCACCTTTTGTGTGCCCACCATGTTGACGAGATCCTACCACCATGCCGGAAGCATCTCAACCTCAATTATGAGGTGTCCTCAGGGGGGTTGCACCCATTAGTAAAATCAATGCTTGCAGCAAAGAGTGGTGGGGTTTTTAGTTTTAGTTTAACGTCCCGTTCTAAAGCAACACTAGGGCTATTTTGGGACAGATCTCATCATTTTGAACCGCGGTCAGATGACGATGAGGACACTTGAACTGGCACCTCCCTCTCCACACCACATCACACCATCGGGAGGACGTTCGGCTTAAGGATTTAAAGTGCAAGACACCCCCTCAAACGACGGTTCTTCGGTGGAATCGAGTCTCGAAACTGAAACCCTCCGGTTCCGAAGACGAGACATTACTACCAGACCGGTCGCGAGTATTACGGGGGATGAAGCACAGAGAGTGTGGAAGGGGGGTGAAAATAAAGACACAGTTTAAAATTCTTACAGCATCTTGCATTGTACCTAGCGAAATGAAAAGATTTGATAAAAATGGCAAACAATGAGCATTTTGTAATAAGTCATTAAATAATTTATCAGAATGCTTTTAAGACTCCCAATATGTCACTGGAAAAGAAAAGATAAGCATTAAGGCCTTATCACACGGCGAAATATCGTCTGCACTTTATGTCAGCAAACGACAACGAAAGAGACGTCACTTCAAAATGTCACATGATTGGTTGAATGTCGTTTGCAGACAATATTTCGTCACTATCGTCGGAGTTTTCAACCTGACGATTACGAAAAACTTGCTTGGCCGGTTTTGAGGGTAGAAACGGAAAACTGTTGACAGAAAATGCGGACGATATTTCGCCGTGTGATAAGGACTTTAAATAAGAAAGGTGCGTTCTGTGTCTGTTGGAAGCAATTCGAAGATTCATTAGTGCTATTTGAAGGGAATTGAATGCAAGAAAAAACATAGTAAATGATGATGTCGTTTCCGTGTTTCCACTGAAAGGGGGTGCAGTCACTTCTGAGGGTAAAGACCCCTGAGTACCCAGAGGGCAGAAGTCTGACTTCCAGCTCAAATGAAGGTGACACACACATTCGCTTGCACAACCCCTTTTTATAGGGGAACTCATTCATACATCTCACAGATAGAACACAGAACAACCATGCCCGAACCCGGAACGCCCAGATCACGGGCAATACCGGAAGCATCTCATCCTCACTTCGAGGTGCCCTCCGGGGATTGTCGTCAGAGTAAAAAAAGCTTACTGGAAAAAATTGAGACCATTCCGGAGACTTTATTTATTGGAAATCAATGACTCCGAAAAATAACCATTCATTTCTCTGCAAAAGTATACAAATACAAACACTTCACTTCCTGCAACTGTAGATACTTCAGATAAAGATTCCAGGGCAGATTATGATTCTATTGTAGCAGCTATATCTTTATTTTACTATCTTTGTTTTCGTAAGTTTGTCTTTTTCGCAGCGGAATGGTACCGGGAGCGGGCGTTTTGCTCGTCAATTTAGTTATTCAGTTCAATCTCAATAGATCGAAAATTATTTCATTTTTTAACCAACTTCTCGTATTTTATATTGAAATAGATAAACAGATATATAAATAGAAATATATAAATAACAATCAAGAACATTCGGTCTCGTTTTTCTGTCCATATCGTTATTTTTAAACTACAAACGAACTCAATCGTCAGAAAATGTACTAGTACGTGTCCTGCATACAATGTGTTAAAAAGTAACAATGCATAAAAGGTGGGGAAGTATTGTAGTGGAAGCATTATAAGCCAGATAACAACCTCAAGACAGGAGTGGTCACTTTTGTCAAGAGGTCTCGCTACACGTCTACGAAATTTAACATTGCGAGTTTGGTCCTCGCCTATCTCTAATTGCAACTTTATAACCAAAGTAGCTCCTGATGTAGCTACTAAAACTGGTAGTTGTGTTAAAATTCCCGACAGACTCAATTTATAAATTTTATTGCAATTTCTGGTATTCTATAAAATTGCAGTGTAAGAAAATATATATTCATTACACCAGTTACAATTCGACTCTACATGGAATTATTTAATTCAAATTTATTTTGCAGTTTAATTTAAATATGCTTTCAACATTTTATATAAACATCCACAACCAAAGTGCTCTCTCATGTAAAATCCATAGTAATTATTAAACTTTTTAACAGATACAATGAACGAGAAAAAGATGGTAACTTCTGAACTTAATCAGATATACATTGAAAAGTGAAAATGAGCATAATAAAACTATGTTTTAATCCATTTTAATGAGAATTATAACTATAAAATAAATAAAATCTTATAATAATATAAAAATCTTATTAAAATTATTTTTTATATAATTCTTTGAAATTAAAAAAATTCAATTATACCAATATAATATCTGCACAATTGCTTGTCTACTTCAAGTTGCTTTTTAAAAATATCCTAAAACTTATTTCATAATAACATATTTTGTTGTTGCAAAAAAAAAAAAAAAAAATCTTGACTTTTTTTTTCTCTTTGTGGATGATGAAGTTATGAACACATTTTATTTTTTCATGATAAGTAATTTTCTGTTTTGATTCTTCTCTTACAGAGGTTTTTGAAATCTTTTTATACCCGTAATTGAGCTTAATTTTGAAAGAAATGATGGGAAATATTTTTTTAAATGGACCTATTTTTAAATAATTTCTACTAGTCCCAGTTTAATCATTTCTTTTTAGTTCACATGCTAGGTAACATGATAGAAAATTAGAAAAATACATAACATATTGCTTAATCTAAGTTTGAATTTTAAAAAATAATTTGTTAATTAAATCATTTAGATGTAAACATAACATATTTAAGTGAAAATTTTAGTAGTTACCAATTCTGATCAATTAACTGAACATCAAAGACTGCTGACACAAATAAATGAATAACATGTTATCCATTTATGGAAATCTGTCAAATTAACATAATTGAACTATTTAAAACGTAAATTTATTTGAAGGAAAGAAGAAAGAGAAATTGATATTAAAATTTTAGAGAAACAATAAAAATGGACTGCATTTTATTATAAGAAAATAAAGTTTGGTAAAAGTGTAGAATAGTGTGCCCCTTGCTGCGCCAAGGATGCCAAGTCGCCAACAAAAATGGCGGACAAAATAAACAAATTGTTCTGCAGAACAGTTACGGTTGCCATTTCCCGCCTTTTTATTTAAAATGTTTAACTAATTATAATTATTTGTTTAATACTGCCCGGCGGCTTCTACAGATGCCGAAGGCATCTGTAGAAGGCACCGGGCAGTATATTTTAACTTTAAAAAAACACCCTAGGGCTTCGCTTTCATACGGAGCGGGAATGCAGTGGCTTCGCTAGCACATTGAGCAGATGGACGGTGTGGATTAAGGAATAGTGCATAATAATATTACAAGAAAGAATAAAAATGTTATAGGAACGAATTTTATACAGAATTTTTAATATTTAATGTACTTACTTGCTTTATTTAATCTTTTCATAAACACTTAACACTTCATAACACTCAAAGCATTCTTTCCAAGCCTTATCAACTCATTAAAAAAAATATTCCAATCACCCTTCATCAGGTTCGAAATAGTGCCTAGCATCCCAACTACCAAACATCCACTCCTGTACGATTGCAGACATAATAACATTTCGAGGGAACCAAACGTTGGAGCACCAAAAGAATTACGAGAACTGCGAATAATTCCATGGCAGACTTCTTTTAATACGAAAACGCAGACGATTTGCGAATTCGCATAATGATAATTAAAAGTGTGAAAACAAATTTTTTTTTTGTAAATATTAACACAAAAAAATGAAATAAATGTTATTTTAATTAATATTAATTTTATTCTAAACTTTCTTTGCATAATAAATTTTAAATTAAAATAATAAGCAAAATTTAAATAATCCGAAATCGATATTTTAAATATTAAATTTATTATAAAACAGTTGTAGTACCTGAACAACTCAACTATTGTAAAAACTAGTAAACAAAACAGAATTAGGGTTACTGTAAGAAAGTTCCGTTGGGTTGCCATATTGGTGATAAACTCGGGGGCACACCGTGCTACACTTTAACCTAAAGTTTTATATCAGAATTAAAGTAGGGCTTGTACTCATGTTTTTAACAGAAAAGCACCATTAGAATTATCAATTTGCTGGAACAATGAAAATAATTTGTTATTCATTACAATATTGCAAATAACTAATGAAAATTTTACTTAAAACAAAAAAAATTAACAATAAAACAGCATGGCAACTAAATTGATATTATTTAAAATATTGATGAGAAACATAATGAATCCAAAACATTCTAAAAATTAATGTTTGCATTGCATGCACATTAAAAATTTTAACTTCAGATTTGATGATAAAGCCTATGCATGCTTTATGTACCCTATAAAGTCATTTACAACCTATCAGTCACTCAAATAATCAATGAAAAGGCATTTTTAAAGCTAATGATCATTAAGGATATCTAGAAAAACTGAATTCATTGTCTGAGAAGAATTTGAAATAATGTATATTACTTTCACTTGAAAGAAAATAATATTGGATGATTTGAATGCAGAAATAATTGTTGATAAAATAACAAAATTACATAGAGAACTAAAACATTTGTTGATTTGTCTTTAAACTACTAAATCACATGCAATATATTTGTTCATCTGAGCAGTTAATATTTGACAATAAGAAGTATTCTTTAAAAATATTGAAACTTTTAAATAGTTAGCATGTTGTTTTAAGCTTAAATTTTTAAAAACTGAAAATAATAATATAGTTTAAAAGTTTGAATATGTTATACATCTATCATTTTTATTCAATATCCTTATTTCTTTAAATATATATCTTTGTATACTACAATTAGTAATAAATACAACAGTTTTAAAAATTAGAAATATGTTTATCAAGTTTAACACACACACTGAAACAAAGATCCTGTACAAGGTTTACAGATAATAACAACCAAGGCTTGCTATATGCCATATAATGAAAGGGGTACAAACTACACATTCATGAGAGCTGTCACACCCATAAAAAACAATGGAGAAGCAATTAACCCTCACTGATTTAAATTTTTTGAAGAAACACAACAATGAAAAAAGCAATAAGAACAATCAATCTTATTACAATGTTTCAAATATGTCTAGTTCCTACAATTTTCTGAGTCCATATTATCGAAATATATTAACTTACACTATATTCATGCGCAACATATTCACACAATTAGATTGGTTTGATTTATTTAATTGCATAAGCACCTCATTCTGAAGCAACATCATGTTTATTTTCTAAATTGATTTATGGAAAGCTGTGTTGGAGTTATTTCTTATGTTCATTAAAGTTCAGTACTTTTTTTTTCTTCTAGCATCAGCCTATCAGTCAATGAGAGAACTACATGAGACAGACTACATGAGAGAACTACATGAGAACTACATTTAACTACATGAGATTGCTACTACACTTTCAAAAAGAAAGGTGGTAAAAATAGGCAAGACTTTTGGTGAGTGGCCAAAAAAAAAAAAAAAAAAAAGATGATGTAAAGAACTAATGAAACCAATGTGTTGTCAAAATTTTACACCATTATTTCCAGTTGGCATAAAAAAGTGATGGAGGTAAGGTAAACAGTTAATGAGGTTAAATATCTATTAAACAGTTTGATCTTTAAAAAATTACAGGGGAAGTCAAAATTATTGCCAAAACTTAAAAAATTAATTACACAAAATATAGCTAATGCATTTATTCAAAAAATACAAACATGTGAAGGCCACAAATATCAAATATGGGTGGGGTAGGGGAATTACACAAGAAGAGATTTGAATGCCCATGATAACAATGTTTTGTTTAGAAACAGATACATAATAAATTTAATGTTGAAAAGTTTTCAAAGGAGGTGGGTTGTAAAGGATTATGTGCATATGTTTCGAGGCCTTGTGACCTAACTGATTTGAAAACACATATGACAGTTGGCACCATGAATATGGATATAGATAAGTCACACAAGATTTTGCAAGAACTGCATTAGAGATATAATCTATGCTATGCAATAAAAAGAGCACATATTAATTATCTAGGAAAACTACAGTCAAAATGTGAATTTTTACCTTTACATGTGTTAGTTTTTTTTAATAAATACATTAACATTTTATCTAGCAAAAGCTTTGAAATATTGAAATCTATTTTGATATATCCAGTACTGTCAAAGCAGTTTCTAATATTAAGATCAATACATCTATCAAACAAATAAAAAAATCAACTTGGGATAAGTATCATTTTTTAAAAAAATGATGTAATTTTTAATACAGAACAGAGCAAATGAGATAAGTGTAGCTCAACATAACAATAAGGATTGATGTATATGAAAAAGGGAAGAAAACATTTTGAAGTTGGTAAAAGGAAGATGTACTAAATACTTTTTTTAAAAAATGGTTGAAATTTAAAATATATTTACCTCAGTTGGATACACTATAGTCAAAATTTTTGCAGCATTTAGAAGTGTAAGTAAAATTATTTCCATGCATGGATTTTTGGTTGATTTTCTAAAAAAAGACCAATATTGAAATTAAAGGATTTGATCATCAATTTAGAGAAAATCTAATATGGCATCCTTGGAATAAATACAAACTTTAGATTTATTCAGAGGATACTCATGCTGAGTTTTTCATGGCAATAATACAATTTAAACACTTTATATGACAATTTAAAAAAAAAAATAGATAAAATATCTACAAAGAATTTTTTTATAAATTAACATATATTGTACGATTAATTTCCTAAATGTACTAACAACGCAGAGAATTAATAGATCTTCCTATGGGTCAGAATGGCTATTCATATTTATAAAAGAAAGTGTCTTGGCATATCTGCTATTTATAGAAGGTTTTAAATTATTTAATATTAATAAAATTATTAACAAATAAAAAGGGTCGATCTTATTTTAGCCCACCTTTGGCGAATAATAAGAATTTTTTGGCGAAAGGTAAGAATTCTTTTTTTTTTAACCTTTTAATTCAAATACTTCCGATTTGGCGAGATTTTGAAAAAGTCGCCAGAGGTGGGCTAAACTAGGATTTTACCAATAAAAATTATGAATTCGGCGAAATAAAATGAAAACCATTGTTTGATAAAAAGAAAACAAGAAATTATCAACATTATTTAATATTTTTCAAAAAGATAGTAATAATTTTTGTATCGTAAACATAAAATACAATAATTAACAATGTCAATATGAAACAAATCAAACAAAATCATTATAAAAAACCCCTATAAAAGATTTAAAAGCACTTACCCATCAAACACTTGACAGCAAGGAACCTTAGAAAGTTATTTAATAAATAATTAAAAATTAGTAAAATTTAAAATTTTACAAAGAAACATTAAGAGTATTTCGGAAAGAATGAAACAAGACCCATCACTGCTAGAAATTTCACAAAGTAAAAGGATTAGTTATACTCGAAAAATGAAGTGTAGCTTAAAAGAAATTAATATTAAGTCAAAATTGCAACTTAGTTGAAACTAACTACATAGGGAAAGGTAATACAACTCAATGCAAATTTAATAGCGTAACACGATTTAACTGCAGACTACTTTTTCGATATTGAAAACAAACATGTTTGGTTACAGTTAGATTCTTACAGGAATGAACAAATTATTTATATATCAAATAAGCCCTTTTCGTTAAAAAAGAAAAAAAAAACTACTCAACTACTATTAACAGTGTGAAAATGTAATGTGATGATCAGTCTTAAAATATTTAAATATATAAATAAAAAGTAATGACACTATTTAATTATTAAAAAATAAGATGAAATATAAAAGTAAGTTACTGAATAAGCCACAAGAACAGTTTTCCTATCAGCATTTTTGGTTCGGTTAGGAATTTGTTGACTGGTTGTTGAAGACGTGTTGTCTGGTTTCGGGTGTGTTTCATCGATATTCTTATTCATCGTCCGAACGCTGTCTGTCACTTAGATTAATTTTGAACATTAAAATGTCGACGTCGGGCGATTTTGGAAATCCTCTAAGAAAATTTAAATTAGTCTTTTTAGGGGAACAAAGTGGTGAGTTTCATATAAATAGGAAACTAAGCCTAATGTATTTAATATAAAAAATATACTTTTAAGAGTTGCCGCTTTCATTTTGGAATTTCATTATATGTTGATGCAGAAAATCAACTTATGTTCCTTTTGTGTCTTTTTCAGTAGTTTTTTTATATTTTTCTACTTTGTTATTCCTTTTTCTTTGATTTTTTCCAAACATAATATATGTTAGATGCCCATTGTTGATATTACAAACCTTTACTGGGGATGTTAGATTTAGTTCATTATTCATGTCGTTTGTTTTAATTGCATACAATTTAATGATCTGTTCATTGGACATTTTGTATAATATTTGGATGTTTTAAGGAAAATATCATTAGAGAAATATTGAATATATTTTTCAGATAAATAAAATTTTGATTCATTAGATTGCAGTTTTATCCTACTTTTATCTGTCAATTCAAATCAGCGTTTACTCTTTAGCGAAAAAATTCAGTTCCTATTTTTGTCAAAAACAATATGCATATTCTTTGTAATAAATTGGTTTGTATAAAGCATAAAATCATATATATTTAAAGATACAGTTCTTTAATTACTCTGTCTTAACTTTTACATTGCAATTCAATTATTAGAGTCCCCCCCAAAATTATACCAAATTATTATTATATTTGGCACAGCAAAGTCAAGAATGTTTTTTGCTCTATAAAACTCCACTGAATCAAATCAAACCAAATTTTTATGATGAACATCAATGCTGTTTTGTTAAAATTGACATTCATGCTGGCTGATGATTTGAGTCACACTAGTGTAATAAAACCAAAAAAAGCTTTTAGTAAGACAAGGCTTGCTACAGCAAGTATTTTTATAATAATCATCAAATACACTTATAAGCACTGACTTTTTTTATTTTATTATTGAACTAGATTAGCAGGATGAGACTAATTTATCTGTTATTAAATTATAAAATGCTTATAATTTATTGTCTTGTTTGGACAAAAGGGGATAGATGGTTATACAGATATCTATTGTCATATATTTATATCCTAGAGGTCAATAACCCTTCTGCATACATAATTCTAAAAATTCAACATATGTTCGGTGTCATTTTGATCCTATCTCTTTATTATTCTGTCATAAAAACAAGTAATAGACGTCCCCATATTTTTTAATTACTTTTTATGCCTATAAGTTGCATTTCAAACACAAGTATGATTTTCAACAATAATATCCAAAATTTTCTATATGTTTAAAAAGTTAGATTTTTTTTACTTATCCTATTATGTTGAACTTGTATATGAAATAATTTTTGTACATATAAAAATTTAGAATATTCTGTAATTTGTGATATATTAAATCTAAACTATTAATGTATCTAATCTTATACATCTCCATGAATATATTTATGTGTTAATATTTCACAGCTTAACTTTTTCAAAAGAAAGCTTCTTAATTGAATATTTTCTGGTGCTGATACTCTACAATTATCTCTTATATCTGAATATATGCTCGCCTATGTTCCATATGTTATATGGGTCACCTATGTTTTACAGTCTTGCTCGCTTCTTAATAATCTTGATATTGGATTTTAAAGATTATGTAAGAATACAAGTTAAATTTTCTTGGAATAATTCTGGTTATACAAATGGCCATTAATTTTCATGTGTGAACCTTTTTTGTTTCTGTAAAAGTATTTATGTCAGCTGGTATGTTTCGTGGCTCACATAGCTCATAATTTATGATCATTTTAAAGAATCTCGTTGATAAACTGTTGGTTGACTGAAATTAATAAAGATTATAAATTTTTAGACTTTTATTTATTAACATTTACTCTTATTTCATTAATATGATGATTATTTATTGAACTTGTCTGAAAAAAAAGTATAGAATTAAAAAATTCATGTTTTTTTTTAAAAACTGACATTAAAAAATATTCAAAGTTAGTTTAAGGCAAATGATTTCATATGAAAGGCTAAATCTTTTGTTCATTGATGTAATTGCAACGTCATAAAAAAAAATTTTCTCTCGTGAGTTGCCAAAACTTTTTAAATACAACTTTAACATATTAAACGTGTATTTTGATTTAAACATATTAAATAACCAATATATGATATAAATACCATAGACTTATCGTTGGAAAATAGAAATGGTAAAGTGATATTTCAACAGATAGAAGTCTTCGAGCGACTTTTCTTTGCTTACTTCCATCTTTATGCAATCAGCTTGTTAAAGCTCTTTCAAAAATATGTAACAGCTTTGTGAAAATTTTCATCCGAGTAATGTTTTAGAAAATTACTAACATTTTTTTTTTTAAAGTAATCTCTAACAAGAGAAAATTGATCTTCACTGATTTTAAAAAGTAAGGTTTTATAAATAAATTTATAAACATACAATGACAGAGATAAGAAAGTAAATATTAGATGGGACTGCAGTATACTTATCATTGCAAGGGAGAAAAGAGTTGTGTTTGTCTTCAAACCAACCAATCAGTTGTATGCTTTATAGGTTGTCATGAGTTTTGCAATAAATCACACTGACCTAAATTTCTTTGCTTCTTGATTTTTGCACTTGTATTGCTTTTTCCCATTATTATGATTCTTCTTATCCTCAGATTGATAAAGAAAGAAAAGTAAAGTCTTAAAGTTGAAAAGAGAAAATTGAATTTTAAAGCAATTAATTTTTAACCTATTGAAATAACCCACTGCCATCTATACTGTTTTTAAGACTGTTGCAATGTTAGAATGTATAAAGTTTGAAAACTTGGTACTAATGTTTAGCATCTAAATAATATTCTTATTGAATTTTGAACCAAATCTATTAAATGGTTGACTGTATATCAGTCTACTTCAGCATGCTTATAAATGTAATGACAGTGGAATTTAATATACTATAATTTACAACTGTAATTATTTATCAAATTTTTGTGTCAGTTAATTGACAAAAAGATATTCAAAATATGCATTCTTAATATAGATTCATATCATATTTTTAAATTATTGTTCATCAATGCTCTATAAGATATTTGCTACCTTAACCTACTTTATGCAGGAAGAGTAGGATAAATTTATTAGGAGATACGTCAGAAAATTTTGGGAAGTCTGTCCCTCAGTGGTAAAGTTTTTCACCTCTTTTATACCATCTGAAACTGAAGAGCTTATTCAGGCAATTAACAAAGTATATCTAGGCATTAGTGACATTTTCAGAAATTGTTGAATTTCTGTTAGTTTTGCTTTAAGAATTCCACCAATATAAAAGAAAAGTATTGGTATGGCAGAGTTAGGATTAATCTTTTCAGTTGTTTAGTTTGAAGAATGAGGGTGCTGAAAATAGGATTATCGTACAAGGAAGGAATTTTTGAGAGGCCCAGCAACTCGAAAATATTGTGTCCCAATGCATATGTCGTGGCTGGTTTGTGAGTGCTTTGAAACAAATAGGTAAATAGAAAATCTCAAGTTTATTTCAGATTCGTTTGAGTTACTCTGCTTGAGTTACTTACTCCCACTCCAAGAGCTAACATTCGAATGACCTCATTCTTCCAATCACACTCGTGCCATCTATGGACGTTTCAAAATTCAATCACTACAGCATAACTGAAATTATCTTTGAACTGTGAAGAGAGTTATTATTTGTATAGCTTTTGTAGTAATGTATTTATAGTTGGCATTATTCCATCTTTTCAGTATGTTCTATTTAAAAGTCTGGCTGATCTTGATGTATTATTACTCTATTAGCATTCAGCTAATTGAGTTAAAGCAAATGAATTTACATTTTCTGTTTTCAAATGGAGATATAAAATAAGAAGGTTAAGTATGTGATTTAGTATATGTACCTTCATTCATAATGTTTTGGATAATATCCTTGATATACTGAACGGAAATTCTAAATGTTTGTCGATTTAGATTCGATAAGAGCAATAAGATAAATGCAATTTATTGAATTAAAAGTGCCCATAAGAAAACATAATGTTATTATATTTTATTAGAATTGAATAACTTTTTTATTAGTGTTGCCTGCTATTTTATGGAATTGGTGAAGTTTAAAGTATTAAAAAATCAAAATGTCATTTTCCCCCCAGAAATTGAATGGATTAAAATTCTTACCAAAAACTGTGGGAAGTAATTGAGATTCTAATCTAATTATGGCTAATCTACTCTAGATAGACTTTAGTTGAGTGAGATTTCTTTGCAAGTCAAAATAATAAAGTTTTAACAATTTTAAGAAGTATATGTTCTAAAACATTTTGGTTTCAGCTAAATTGATTATATATAATAATATATGGCAAAATAGAGAATTTCCAAATCATAAAATAATATTATGCAGAAAGATTCTTGTTCTAAGTATACTAATAAATAAATGACAAGTGAAAATTATAATCTCAAAACGATGAAAAGCATAAAAATACGAAATATGTTACTGCTTAACTATAGTATTTAAAATCTGAAAGAATGAAAATTGAAAAGGTGATTTTGCATTGTAGAAATCTAGAAATAAACTAGTTAAAATGCAGAAGATGAGTTATTTTCAATGTATAATTAAATAATTTTACAGAATTTAAACAGAATTAAATAATTTTGGGAATTGAAGCTTTAATCTAAAATGTCAATTGAAAATATTTGAATAGTTTCATGTTTCCATTTCATTTGCTTAAATGTAAATAAAAATTAGTTCATTTGTATGTCTTTTGCTCTTCTACTTTCATTCTGGAAAGTATTAAGTTGAATGAAGTTATAAGTCTTATGAAATTAATATTTTTAATAAACTTTGTTTCAATTAATATATGAATACATGTGTGTGAAGCCAGTACTTTTTAGTAATTTGTATGTAATTAACATTGAGTAGTTGCTCTGTAGTGGTCGCAGTAAGGATGCTTTATTATGGCCTCAAAATCCATATAGAGCTGTAAGTTGCCTCTTAATTATTAGCTGAAGATGAACTTAACAAGTCTTCTTGTTCTTCTCTTAAATACTTAGAGTAATTAGCAAAAAAGTAATTTATTTCAAAATTAATAATGAAAATGTTTTATTCAAGTCGTTTACTTTTGTGTATATAGAGGCAATATTGTTTAATTTCTCAGAGGTCAATGACAAGTCCTTGAATATCCCCCCCCTCCAATAGGAACCCTATTTAAATAGGAGGAGAGCATTTCTCAATATTCTGGTATAGAGTTCATTAATTTGTATTTATATTTGAATTTCTTTCTTATAATGAATCAATATTTAATAAAGTTAATTATTTTTGTAATATATCGGTAAAACGGTTTGGTATATATTTTTTGATGAGCACTTCCTCGTTATTCAATATTCTGCATCAGATGTAAAATCTTTACTTTTAATGCTGTTAAAATATAGCAAATTTACTATAGTAGGTATGTAAACATTGAAGTGCCTTTTGTTAACCTATGCATAAATCCGAATATGATTCAGGTATGAGCTGCTGGCAAATTTGTGCATCTCCAAGATCAGCTGGGGCATTTAAAATTTTATGGTTACTTTTTTATGCAGCGATGAACATAGCTCAGACATGTATGTATGTGTAAGGTATAGAATCTATAATCAATTATATTTTTTTTGGGAGGGGGATGCATGTTAAAGGATTTAAATGTTGCTATTAGATGCTTCCAGTGCTGTTTTTTTTTTTTTTAATTTTGTCAGTCCATCTTTGGTTAAAATATGTTTTGTTGTATATTATATATCAATACATTTTCCTTGAAGGTAGTAAATTTATAACTTTATATTTTACAGTGGGTAAAACTTCATTGATAACTCGATTCATGTATGATAGTTTTGATAATACTTACCAAGTAAGTTTTCATTTTTTTTTTTTTGTCTGCAAATTTAAAATACTGAAATATTATTTGATAATAATATCAAATTAGAATAAGTCATTAGGTTGATTTAACATAAAAAATATAAAGATATAGATTCACTTAATTTACTGAGCGTATTTATGATGAGTGAAAGATTAAGATCTTTTAATGTATAAATAAGGTTTAAAATGTAGTCGCTGCATGTGTGTTCCTTATGGATAGTAGTGACATCAAGCAGGTTTTCAAATGTGATTGTTGCAATGGGAATTTATTTGGATTCTCTCATTCCTTTTCCCATGGTATTTCTAACCTCCACTCACTCAATTAAATCACTTATTCCCCTTATAACTAGTATGGGAGCTAAATTTATTGTTAATTATTTAATTCTTTATTCAACCAATAATGTTTAAAAAATGTCTTTATTAGGGTGATTTGTACATTTTATCTTTGGAAGACAATATAATAATCAGATTTAATTATTTAGCATAGAGCTTTTTAAATTATTTTTAAACCCTGTTTTTATTAGAAGCTAAGATTTCCTTTTTACAAAATCTCACTTAAGGAAGAAAACTTTATAATTAAAAGTAAATAAAGCTCTTATTTCAAATTGTAAGTTTGTAGACATTTTCTTGTTTATTATAAGTGGTTTTATATAATGAGCATAACAAAAGTCATTCTTTTCTCAAATAAGTTATTTCTTAGTCATAACCACCTGCAATAATTGCAAATTGAATAAATAAAAAAAAAAAAATTTAAGTAAGATAAAAAGAATTTATTATAAGAAAGACTATCACATCTTAATGGATTTTTTTTATCCTTCTTGTGTATTCTGTATAGTTGGAGCATAACCAGCTATATAGGTTAGCATGTCAGTTGCATGGATTTAGGGAAAAAATAGTGAATGTAATGACATTGCCCTTCATTAAAATTGTGTAATGGCCACAGCTTCAATTTTTAACCATATCTCAATGTAGCATAATAAATCAGTCAAATAAAAAAAAATGGTGACAAAATAAAATAAAGCTTCTAAACTCTAATTGTTTCAACACAATATGTAAAATAACTCATCAAAAGTAATATCTGTTTCATAACTTAGTAAAATTCTTAGTGACATAGTGTGCTTTTTTAAATGTTTAATGGTATTAGCTGCATTTAAGCCTTCTTATATACTGAGATGCAACAAGCGAAGAAATTATTTAAAAAATTTAATTGCTCAAATATCGTTTCTCATAACAAAATTATTACTTAAGCTTTTTTTATTACTCATTTGTGTATGAAATAAGTGGTATCTGAACCTATTTTATCATTTATTTTTTAGGCAACTATAGGTATTGACTTTTTGTCAAAAACTATGTATCTTGAAGACAGAACAGTAAGTTTCATTATTAATATTATATTTTTGTACTCCTATGCAAATTAAATTTTGTTTTATATTGAAATGAAACATTCTTTTTTAATAAAATTTTTGTGTATTTATTCTGTTAAAATTTCTCTAAATTAAAAAAAATTGTAGAAAACAAAATTTTTACTGAGCAAATATAAATATTTTGTGTATTAGTATTGAATCATTCCTTCAAAATCTTAAATTATGTGAAATTTATTTGGTGTTGTAACACAAATTTTGGAATTAAAAGTGATTACCAATAATAATTATTTATTAGGTTATACACTTATGTCCGAAATTAAGGTCTCAAAAATGTTTTTCAAAGTAAATCTAAATGGCTACCAGTAAAATTTAAACAAATTATATTTTATATATTGTGAAGGACCGTTAACACTATATTAACCTTTGTTGTGGGAAAAAATGTTGTTTAAGATTAGTTTTTTGGGTACTGAAATTAGACCATTTAGGCATCTAGGATTTTGTGAATATTGCATTTTTGCCTGCAATTTTGTAAATATTAAAACAAAACAAAAATTTAACCTGTTTCCTGTGAGAATGAGTTCTCATAATATTTTAGACAATTCAATGAGATGGAGAGCTGTTGGCACACTCTAGTAGATGTGTCTCAATGGTTACGAGAGACACTGAAAGTGGTATCCAGGTTGTGAAATCAATTCCAAATAAGTTGTACTGTAATCAAGGTCAGCCTAGGCTGCTACAGGGAAACAATACATGCACAGGATCGCTATTTGGAATTACGTACACAGCAGCATATCTTGACAGTGGCTCTTTAACTTGCTCATGACCTTGCTGCTACATCTGGAATAAAAATTTCGAAATGAAAAGTATATAGATGTCTTGGAGAATGGGCTTGAGCTTTATGCTTGCCAGCTAATTGAGTGTGTCTCTTTGACTACATTCTACAAAAATATCTGATTGTTGTGGTGCCAAATACATCAGTTTTAAGCACAGCAAGAATGGGGTCGTGTTCTTTTCAGTAATGAGTTGATATTTATCACATAGTGTGACACTTGACAAATTTTCATCTGGAGCAAGTACACAAAGAGCTCGCTATCATCCCTCTTACATTAAAGAAATCGAAGAATTTGTTTGCAGAGAAATCTTTGTCTGGGGTTGCATAATGTTGGGTAGTTGCACAACACTGCATGTTTTTGATGCAGATACTGTCAGTACACATCGCTATAAGGGTAAGATCCTTGAAACCTATGTGTGTTTGACCATGGTGATGCCCAATAATGAGCATTCACTCAGAGCCTAGATCGTTGATGATTTTCTTGAGGAAGAGGATATTCAACATATGGACTAGCCCTCCGGGACGCAATCCTATTGAACATGTTTGGGATGGTTTCGGAAGAGCCATTGAACAGTCTAACCCCCCTCCTAATACATTCCAAGAGAAAGCCATGCTTTTGGAAGAATTGACTTTGTTGCCTCATGTATTTATTGACACCCTCATGAACAGTATGAAAGCTTGCTGTGAAGCCTGTATAGTGGTGGTCACACTCCATATTGGACATGCTTTCCCCAAGATAAATACTTTATCTCTGATTCATAATGTAACACTTTTTGATATATCCTGTTTCTTAATTCCCAATTAAAATCTTTTCAATGTTGCTATGTGTCTATGTTCTTTATTCCATTGTAGTGTTCCTCTGCCAAATTTCGTGGCAACACAGTAAATAGTTTATTTTTCACAGATTTTATGTTTGTGACCTTAATTTTAGGCATGAATGTATATTTAATGTAATGATATGTATTATTTTCTTCTCTTCCTTTCTTATCTGTAAATTAATTCATCTTATATCTTTTTTTAAAAAACTGGAAAAATCTTGTTTATTTTCTTTATTTTTTCTTTTTAAATTTTGCACTCACTTTCAGACATTAAATAGTTCATGAATGATAAAATATAGTTGATATTTTCATCTAATTATAATTATTATATTACAAATAAACATTAAGTTCTGCTTCTGTTAAGTATTTATACCAGAATTATTTTTTAAAAAAAATGGAGGCAGTTTAAGTTAATCTTAAAGCAGACAGAATTGTATAAATAACAATCTGATAAATACCGGTAAAAAATAAAACAGCATTACAAAACTGTTCTTTGAAATCCTTCAAAATTAAAAATGAAATAAAACTTTTACAATCACTTGAATTTCTGAAATGCAAAGGTGAATATCTATTCATTTTATTCTCCCGTCTTTGGTATTTCTGTAAAGAGAAAGAAAGTAGGATGGATAGCAGAAAATACATAGATTCAAAAATTAAACCAAAATTAACTATTCCTTATATCATATGTAAAGATAAATAAATTCACTTACTACTGAAATAATAACGTTCTTTTTTTCCCCCCTATAAATTTATTCAGAAGGTGGGTTTTAAAAAGATTATAGATTGTAGAAGTTTTGCTTTAGGAATATTATAATTATTTATGATTAATGAAAAAGTTTAAACTTTCTTAGCATCAAAATATAAAGAGAATTGTTTAAAAACGTTTAAAATTATAAAAACCGAGAAAAAGAATCTAAAAAAAGAAACACAAATTGGAAAATATCAAAAATAAATTGTATTGTCTTACAAAAATAAAATTCTTTGAATTAAAGGTATTTCTTTTTCTTTATATGTTTTAAAATATATTGTGTGGCAGATAATACACTTAAGATTTTCTTTGATTACATAATGCCTTCCGAAAAAGAATTCTTTTGAGAGTTGCCACTTCTTTTTAATGTCCAATTTACCAGAAATATTAAAGAATAGTAATATTAATTTAAGAGGTCATTTTTTACAACATGCCTATTTTATAATATTTCAGAATTCTTGCATTTTTTATGATAAAATTATTTTTAGGTCAGACTTCAACTATGGGACACAGCTGGTCAAGAACGTTTCCGTAGTTTAATACCTAGTTATATCAGAGATTCAACAGTTGCTGTGGTGGTTTATGACATTACAAGTAAGAATATTTAATCTGATAAATTTTGTGTGCTTTCTTTGGAAAATAGATTTTTTTAAGAAATTTGAAAGAAAAAACTATTTTAGAATTTCCATTTCTTTAGAAAATGGAATTAGAATATTTTTTTAAATATATTTTTTGTACTTTTAAGAATGCCTACAATAATACATTGTTTGGATTCATATAGTTAGATTATGAATTGTTTTTCTACATTTGTAAAAATTCGAATAAGAATTTGTTGGAATGTATACATGGTAGAACTTCACTCATCCAATATAAATGGGAAATGCCATTGTTAGATAAATGAAAACACTAGATAATAGGAAAAGGAAGCATTTAACATATGGAGCAAGTGTTTATTTGATATAATTATTCTCACACTTGCAACAACAAAGTTGATAATGCTTCTATAACCTCTAAAAAAAGTTATGCACTACAATACTTTCGAATTTTTTCAGTGGGACCAGTAGAGTGTTGTGTCACAAGACAAATACTTAACAAAAACCTTGCATGACAAAATATCATTAGTTGGTTGTTTCAAATTGTATTTTTCATTTTCTGTGTTCAATATCAAAAATAGCAGTCACAAATTAATTTTTAAAAAATCTAATCAAAAACAATTTTGAATCTGTGGCTTCATTTTTTTTAAAGTAAAAAAAATCTCATCTACTAATTATATAAAAATTTTGAAATGAGATAAATATTAAAAGTAAAATTTTCTGGTTATAAACATTGAATACAAATGATACGACTCATAATATATGATTCAACAATTATTGTTATAGCACATTCCCTTTTGCTAAAACATGTATACTGTGTATTAGGAGACAAAAAAATGCTGACAAACTTTGTAAAAGCATTAAAAGTATGTGCATATGTCTATACACACGCATAGGGTGTCCTGAAAATAGACTATGATTTTCAAAAATACATATCAAGAAAATAATGAGTTTAAAAAAAAACCTTTCAACTAATTTATATGATAGAGCGTAAATTTTTCCACCTCCAGTTTTTGGTATTAATTCCAGAATTTGATGGTCGATGGAGCTGCAAGTCCCTTTTATTTCTTATCCTTCAAGCAAATCATCAAAATGCATAGCCTCAAAAGGGGTTACTGTTTTTACTTTAAAAGGTGTGCTCCATGATTGGACTAGCAATAGAAGGCTGAATAGCAGATTCAGTAGGAAAGCTTTAAAAATTATGTATTCATTAGAGTAAAGGATTTTTCTTGAAATTCCATCATTTGTAAGAGAGTGTTACTGCAACAAGAGGCTTTCAGTTGAAATTTCAAGTCAAGATGGGTCCACAGCTAATGCAATAAATCAGTTGTCTGAGAAATTATAAGGACAGATAGTTTTGCATATGAGAATACTAGAACTCTGAGATGACATTACTTGGCTATTTTAGAAGCAAATGCACAGGTCGTTGAGGAAACAATTACGTGCTTCCCTATAAAATCAGTCTCAAAACTTGCAGTCGGGAGTTGAGCAAAATTATGTCATATAAGGTAATGCACTAGTGCTTAGCATTGTTACGATTCAATCATTTAATACCATATCTGTGGAGAAAAGGAACATGTTTATGAATAAATTGCTCTACTGTGGCAATAATAATGTGATCTCTGTATGATTTTCAGATGAAACACGTTTTCATGTTAATGGATTTGCTAATAAGCAAAATTGGCAAAAATGTCATGGATGTGTTCCTAAAGCACTCCATTCACAAAATGACTTTATAGAGAGCTGTTTCTGTTAGAAATGTGATTGGGAACTTTTTTTACTTAATACAATACAAGGATATATTTGAATTTTGCATGATTTTATGACCATTAAAAAGACTTAAATCAAACCATTTGCAAGATGGCACTTATATTGTTGATGTTTTCCATTTCTTGGAGAAATATTTTGATAACTGTATAATTGCTATAAATTATTCTAGCTTCTCTAGAATTCTCATACTAGCAACCACATTCACCTAACTAATCTTTTTGGTTTCTTCCTCTGAGATTATTCGAAGGATCCAGTGTAACAGACAAATTGCATATGTAGCTATTCCATTGGCCACTTTCTAAACAATATCTACCAATTTTGTCCTCCAATTACAATACTGTACATTTAAAAGTATTGTAATATGATTTTCATTTATTGAAAGATTTTGAAAAATTATGATGTAATTTTCTATTATGTCTGTATTTAAATGTGTATTGCCTACAATGTCATCTAATGAAAACTTTTGAAAGTAAACCCATGAATTGTATTTGAAAAAATGTGTGCCTTGCCACATAAATTTGCAGTAAAAAGGGATTTGTTTTTCAATGTCTGTTGCGCATTTTTGAACATCATCAGTCTTATTTCAGGACACTTGCATGCATGTTTAATACTGATTATGTACTTGAAATAAAATTACTGATATCTTTTTTTTTTTTTTTTTTTTTTTTCTAGATTCAAATTCTTTTCATCAGACTTCTAAGTGGATTGACGATGTCAGAACTGAGCGTGGAAATGATGTCATTATCATGTTGGTGGGAAATAAAACTGATCTTGCTGATAAGAGGTGAGCATTGCCTTGTTCCACCAAAAACTATTTAAATAGTAAATCTGCATAAATAATATTCAGGTTATAGAAATTTAAGTTTAAGTATTTCAAAAATTGTGCATTTACATACTTATGCTCTATTTTCTTTGAAAAGTTGATATATAAATTACAATAAATAAAACAATTTTTACAAGTTATAGTTTAGAAATTTGTTACAGTTGTATGAAACATTGCATTGCAAAAAGAGTTATTAGATTTCCTGACTTTTTAACTCTAAATATTTGGAAATTATGTAAAATTGTAAGAAATAATTTCTGTACAATTTACTTCAGTAATGTTTTGTGGTAAACTGTCTTGACTCAAAAATAAAATATTGGTACTTTTCTATTATACTGGTGCAAATCTTGCCAAGCAGACTTTTTGGCCACAGCACACTTTCGCAATTTCGATGCAGGCAATAAAATGGCTGTGACTTTCTTTAAAATTATAGCAGCAAAAGGTTACTGGCGGCAATGTTCCATTTGATGTTGGTTGCATCAATATTGGCAACTTTTCGCCGGTATAATGGAAAATTACCAAAATATTCACTTAATATTTAAATTTTTTGGGTAAAATTTTTTAGAAAATCTGTCCTTGTGTTTTATTGCAATTGCCTTAATCTCTAGTAAAATTATTGATTCTGTAGTTGTCTAGCTAATTAGATTTTCAAAAATTTTATTTAAAAAATAGAAAAAATTATCCAGCAGGTAACAATTCATATATAAATAAGATTTTGCTTCCAAGTAGTTGATACCATTTTCGATTAGTTATTAATTGAGAAACTTTTTCATTCATATCGGAATTATTGGACTTCATGTTGTAAAAACAATAATTGATTAATGGATGGAGATCATTTAGATATCAAAATGTTTTTTTTTTTTTTTGCAATAACTATTAAATAACATGCATTGACAAATATTTAATTTATATATTAATATATTTATTATTATAAATATTATATTTTATTTAAGTGAAAGTTTTGAATAAAAAAATTTGTTTTATGTAAAATAACACTCACTATTTTTATGAAATAGAGGATCTGGAAAGTAATGAATTCTAAAGAAAGAAAAAAAAAATTAAGTGATTATAATTGTATATTGATGCTAAAAATTGAAAATATAGGTTTTGTTGTTCGATTTGTCATGTTTGTTTTTGTGTCTTACAACAACTTTTATTTGTAGACAAGTGACTACTGAAGAAGGAGAGAGGAAAGCAAAAGAATTGAATGTAATGTTTATAGAAACTAGTGCTAAATCAGGATATAATGTAAAACAAGTAAGTTTTCCTCAATATTTTAAATGGTTTGTTTAAAAAATTTCAAGTTTGAAAATTTGTGTCTTTACATATTTTTTAAATAAGGTTTCAACTTGTTAGAAAATAAAATTAATATGTTGATATTTTGCATATCAGAGTCTTTCAATTTTAACTCAATTCTGTTAGCGGTTATTCGGAAATGATTAAGACCTGGATTTATCATAATTAATGAATGGATTTTGGGCTTAGTTATCTGTAAAATAATTGTTATAAATACTGCAAAATTTTCTATTGTGGACATAATCTTCCAAATTGATAACTTAATTTTTAAAGATAGAATAATCCCTCACAAATTTGTATGCTTTACCTAATATTTCCTTTCAGGTCTTTTGTTGTATTTTACATAACCAGTTATCATCCAGTTATTTTGTGATTACTAAATCTTTTCTAGTAACCCATTTTTATTGGTAAAACTTTTATAATCACTTTTGCATCAAAAATTTTGCCACTACTTAATCTATACATGAAGATTAAGTTGACCTGAAAATGTCTTTATTTGAACCACAAAAACTAGCGAAATAGTTAACTGATATTGGAGATATTTATACCATTTTTTAGAGTACTTATTGGGGAAAGTTTAAGTACACTGAAGTTAGATCAAAATTAAAAAGGAAGTTTTATAATTGAAGTTTTAATTATTCCACGCATGTACGAAAACCTTGAAACTACACATTAGCAAGTAGCAAGATCTGTTGTATGCATATGCGATACGTTTCTTTGTTTAGGTCTGATTTTAAACAGCGATTCAAATCTCATTATTCCCAAAAAAAGGAAATCCCAACTTGGCCGTAACATATTAAATGCCAAAGTTTCATTCTATAAAAAATTGTTTTATAGCTATTTTTGATAATTTCTAAATATATTTTATATTATTTTGATGTTGCGTAGCATGTCCATGTCATAACAGGAGGAAGCTAGACTTTAGTTTAAAGCTAATTTTCCCTTTTTGGGTGCTCTACCACAGGTAATGCCTTGTGGGTACTGCTAGTGTACAATATTTTTTTAATTAAAACTTTAGCCAAATTTTATTTAAAATGTACCATTACTTTCTTTAGTTTGGCGACTCTTACTTTAAATAATAATTCGTAATGTCATTTATGCTTGGAGACACGTACCTGGATCACTGAATCCTGCAGACTGTCCGAGTAGAGGGTGTTCAGCTAAGCAGCTTTGCAATTCCAAATGGTGGGAAGGGCCCAGTTGGTTGTATCTATCGCCTCATGAATGGCCTGTTAGCAATGTGGTAGTTGATGTCTTGATGTCAGTGAGGAAGAAGTGAATAAAGAGAGAAGAGCTATCGTGACCTCTATGGTGAACATTCAAACAACAGATATTATGAGTGATTATTTTTCCACCTATAGTAGAAACATCAGAGTGGTGGCATGGATTCTACGTTTTATTCATAATATTTCAAATGCAACCAAGTTAAAAGGAAGCTTAGTTTATGAAGAATTCAGAAAAGCAGAGGTTCTCTATCTCAAGTCCATGCAGTCAAATGCCTTTCAAGATGAAAGACTTCTCGCTAAAATGCAAGCATTTAAAGGTGAAGATGGACTTCTGAGAATAAGAACCAAACTTGCAGATAGTTGTGAGAAGGAAGATTTCAAGTTTCCAATTCTCTTACCTGCTAATGATGTTGTATTGAAATTGATTCGAGAAGAGCATAGAAAAGCAATGCATGCAGGCTCTTCAATATTACTTGCCAGGCTTAGAGAGAGATTTTGGATAATTAGAACCATAAAAATTCCTCGCAAATTGGACTTGTAATTTCCTTTTAATTTGTTTTAGATTGCAAAGTTCAATTTGTAACCTTTCACTTTGCAAGGTGGGAGTATGTAACATGTTGTAAATATTTAACTCTATTTAATTTTTATTTTACGTATGTGTTCAATTTATGATTGTACAATATTATTTTCCGTGTCTGAATTTAAACCGTCCATCTATAACCTAGAAATTATTTGTTTTGTTTGATTTAGCTCGTCCTGTGTGGCAACAATGTATGTTTTGTTTTTTGATTGTGTTTTTCCGTTATTAATAAAAGCTGTGATATGGAATCAAGGTTTTTTATATCAATTTAGAATACGGATTAATTTACATTTCGCAAATATATTACTCATCTGGGGATCTTTTGATCATTTGAGTAAACTATAATTGAAAAAGGCGTCCGCAAAGATATTTTTTACTGTTAGAATTTCAATGCTATCAGTGAAGAACATTGGAGAATGAAGATTTTGAACATTTACATTTTTATTTATATTGTTAATACGAAAATGTTTGCATTGAATTGTAAGCTTACATTTGTGAAAGTCACGTGAATATTCTGGAAAATGTCAGATGACATTAATATCTATTAGCTCATGGTTTTGATGGATTAATAAATTCCATAGCCACTGGCCTTGAAAATGACAATATAAAAGCAATAGGAAAATAAACTTGTTTTTTTATACATAAAATTAATATCGAATATAAATTTTTAAGTGCATTGTAGTAAGGAATTATTAGACTTTCGTATTATTACAAATGAAACAAATTCTTCGTCTAACAAAGTGCATTTAATTTGCAAAATTTTGTCATCTATTTTAAATCTTTTTGTTTACTTTCTTGTCTATTTACGGTAATCCTCTTAAGACTTTTTCTCCTGGTGGTAGAAAATACTTAATGAATAGAAGCTCCATAAACTGCAGTTTATCTTTTCCTTTCCTTTTTAAAAAATTTATTTACTCTGGTATGCATTTATTAAACATAACTTATTATTTATTTAAATACCCTGTTAAACAGAAGTGAATTAAATATGATATATTAGCTGAAGAGATCTCTGTAAATTTCCATTCACATTAACAGTCTGGTATTACTATAATAATTTGTGTGTTGATTTTTTAAATTTGATAAAACATTGCAGATTTAATAAGATCTAGTTATTCAACAGCAAAATGTATAATCTTTTATATTCATATGCTTATTTTAATACAATCTATTTTTAGGACTAAATCTTTTGTTTTCAAATATTCTAAAAAATATGTAAGAAAAACATTATATTACTTCACTTTTTTTTCTCCCACCGACCAGCTAATATTTGCTAAAAAAAAAAAAGTGGGAGAACTTGAGATAAGCATACATCCCCCTCTTCTTTCTCTCAGATGTAAAATCTTTGTTCACTTATTGTTACAATACAGTCTTTCCCATCATCATCTCTGAAACGTGAGAACTATACCACAGAAAGTCAGGACTTTTGAAATATTATTTGTAATGATATTATTGGGATCTTTAAAAAAGGCATCTTGAAATTTAAACATATTCACATATAGAAAACCTTCGACTAAAGTTATTACTAGTATCTGATCTATTTTCTTTTTTCGTATAAAAGTGAGGATGAATAAGTTGATTTTATTATAAGTGGCTGAGTCCAAATTCTTTAAAGAATTCAAGTTGATAAACAGCAAGGGTCTGCATGCTTCCTAGACAATAGTATCATAACAATTGAAAAAGCATTTACTTTTCAATCTATATTAATTATAGATGGCACAAATTTATTCTGCAATATTTAACATGTTTCCAAGAGTTTAGATTTGAGCAGATGTCATTTAGGCTTCTTATTGCACTCAAAGGGAACATTTATGAATTCGTGGCTTTCATAAATTTAAAGTGTTCTTTTGAAATGAGATCAAGATTATTACAAGTATCAAGATTATTATTTTCCGATCTTTAGAAAACTCAATATCTTGAGATAGCTATGATTCTCATTAAATGTATATGTTTGGAAGTTGAAAATGTATATGCATGTTGAAAGTATAAATTTTTTAATTGATTTTCATCATAAAAGATTATGAGATTTTACAATTGATTTTTGTCCCCACTTTCCTATGTGTAGTTTTGAAAATTTTCACGCTTTTAATAGGCTGTGGAATTTGAATCTGTCACTTAACAAATAAATATGCTTACATTTTGATTGCATTGCAGGAATCTCCTCCTGAATAGAAATTTCAGGAGGGATGATTTCGAGATTGTATAATATATATAATGATACTAAATCAAAGATTAAAATAAATTAATTTTTTACTTTTAAGGTGATTAATTGAAGTATGTTTGTAAAATCTGTCTATATTAAATTTTAGTGTCATGCTACTGTTTTAATGAGTTCATGCTCTTTTATAGTTGTTTAGGCGTGTAGCAGCTGCATTACCTGGAATGGAAACTCCTGAGCGGACAAAAGAGGATAGTATCCTTTTCTTTTTGCTTTTCATGCACAATCTTTCTTTTTTTTCTTCTGATTTCTTGGGTTTTTTTATGAATCTTTTGTTATTTAAGTGTTATTAAACTAATTTATTTCTTCATATTGGTATAGTGTTGAGTGGAGGTTTTGAAAAAAAAGACTTAATTTTTAGAAAGCAAAGAAATTCATTTTAATTATAAAACAATCTAATTAAAATTTATTTAATTACAAGTAAATAAACAAAATAAATCTTATAATAATAATTGAAAAAATGATTTGATGCTGTATATAGTTTGAACCAACAAATTTACATCCTTTTTTAACTATTAGTGTGCAATAGCTTTTATTTACATCACTATTTGTAATTGCCTTTTGACTTGGCTGTTAATGCATATTACAAACATTCTGTGCCTCTGTAGGAAGTTTATTAGAATACCTGTATGCTTATTAATGATTGCTTTATAACGAGTGCATTTTATTTGGAATGAGGCTTCAAAAGGTAAAAAGATATGTCTAAAAGCTGGTTGCTAAATATAAAACTTTGTTTAAAACAACATCTTTGTTTTTAGATTTTTTCTTTTTTAATTCTCTCATAGAATGAGATTTCCTCCCTCTTAAACTGCTTTTAGCCTTACTGTTATTTCTGTAACTTGGCACTTTTTTTGTTCGAAATGATTTTTTTCCGTGCAGCATGAAATTTGTATTTTTCCCCTCCCTTTTTTTTTATTTGTTCCTTGACTCGTGTTCTTCAGTTGTGGATGTGGATCTGAAAGACGCCCCGAGCGAGCCTCCGAAGACTGACGGAGGTTGCATGTGTTAGAACCAAGCCTCACACTAAGCTTTGGCTGCCTGTCCACTTTTGTACTTAACTGTAACTGTGCCCTCTTCGGAAGATTAGCATTTTTGTATAATGCTCTTGCAGACATGCCACTTCTCCCCACTTAAACTAAAGACTTGTATTTAATGCTGAAATCCTCCTTTATTATTATTATTTTTTTTTTTTCATTTATGACTTCTTAATCAAAGTGATGAGATTTAATTGTATGAGCACTTGTCCTAGATTTCATAGATTTTGTAATTTTTTTATAGTTTTGTGATTCAATAATCTTATTTTTATTTGTTACCTATAGATATATCTTGCATTATTAAAGAGTCCTTAATTTTATAGGTTGTAATGATGTTTATAATAATGTCTTTTTATTCATGATTAAAAAAATGTGACTGCATTTACAAAACCTGAAATATTAATCTTGGAAGTCTTATCCTGCTTTTTAAAATTTTATTTATTGAAATTTGATTTGGCATCTTTATTATTTCCCTTTTAATGCAACTCATTAAATCTAGGTTTCTGCTGGCAGTAGGTCATAATGTTTTGAAAACTTAGCTTTATTTATTTGTTTTTAATATGTTTGTCATTTTGCCCTCAATATATGAATATGTTTTGCATAATTACATGTACAAACAATTCATTTTTCATATACCTTAGATGTTTTTTGACTTTTTCTTTTGTAAATATTTCCCTTTTTAACATTTGTTTTTGGAGAATGGTATGTCTGTTGTCATCATCTGCTTTTTAAGATATGACATTAAACAATAAGTATACTGTTTTTCACTTTTTTACAAATCTAGCATGAGCAGCTGTCCCTCCCCTTCCTCTTGCTTGTATCCATGCATGAATATATTGCTTACCGATAGTGAATAATGAATTCGAGAAATCCACTTTCTTACTGTGTTGGTAGACTGTGAATATTCCTGGAAAATACTACCAAGAAGATATTTATAGTGTGACATTTTATAACATTGATAGATCCTTATTAGAAAATATATGCCCTGTGATAAAAAGCAGTTTTTTTAAAAAATATGTGTAAGAAAACACTAGTGTGCTTGAATGATATATTTATTTTGCTCTATTATTTTTGCACATATTTTGTGTTCATTATGCATGCTAGCAATTTTATTTGTGCTCTGCTAGTTGTACTTGAAGAAGTAAAAAATAATAAATTTAAAATATCCAACAACTTCTTTGTTGCTGGAAGACTGAGATTTTTGTAGATAATTAAAAGATACTTGCCACAAAATGAGATTATTTGGCAATTCTTGTAGTGTCTGAAATGTTCACGAAGAAGAGTTTCAAATATTTCTTACTGTGATGATGTTAAAGTAGAAAAGCACTTTTCATTTTAAAAATTTAAACAAAAAAAATTCTTTAAGTATATATATTTTAACTTTTATGAATTACATGGTATAATTATTATGAAATTTATTTCTTTTGTTTGTATTCTGAGCATGTATCTTTAATTAATCTTAAATTTTCAAATGCATTTTGTTCATCACTATTAGTCTATTTGTTGGGAAAAATCTGTTTCTGCATAATTATACTGTATCTGGTATGTGCTTAGGTGTGTCTTTGTAAATAACGAAACACGTCAGATATTTTTGTAGATATATATAATTTAAGTTGGAGCTGTATATACTTTGGTATTGTGTTGATTGTTTCACTATGCTGTAATAATAGTTATAAATCTATTCTAGGTTATGAACAATCATTCAAAGCTATTCTTATCTTATTTTTTTTAATAACAATTCTTTAAACAATCATTCAAAACATTCTTATCATAGGTGGTTTAAAAAAAAATAACAGTTCTTTGAATGTAGATTTCTGTATACATTAGAGAAATTGGTGCTTAATGTTCTGGAAATGGTTTTTAATTTTAATACCCTTTTTGACTGCAATTTCTATTGTCTCAAAGCATTAATATGTAGTCCTTTCGTTAAAGGTGGTAGTATTGTATTATATTTGAAAGAAGAAAAAAACTGTTAGCTCTTGCTCTAAATCAAATGAAATATTCAGTTTAATAACTTTAATTTTGTGTAAATTCTATGTGATTTCTCGGGTAATTTGAAATTCTCTATTTTGGTGGATATTGTTTCAAATTATATAAATTCATGAGCTGTTTGGGACAAAATTTTTGTTTTATATTCTAAAAATTTAACATGTGCATTCATTATAATCCTTACAGCAATGATAATGTGAGATACTTGCATACTGCTGAAAATTTCATTCAATATTTAAACATAATAATAAAAGGATTATTTATGAATTTTACCTTGGAAACTATTTTATACTTTTTACAAAGATGTGTAACTATGAGAAATTCGTATCGATCTTAAGTGGATAATTCAGAATAATTGCTCTGTTTACAAATGGTTGTATTTCAGGAAGAAAAATGAAACAATATGCTAAGGAAGTTTTGCTTACTTAAATAATAATGGCACCAATATTTTGTATGCAATATTTAAATGTTGGTATTTGGAAGAGAAACTTATTTCCATCTATTAAGGCCATTAAAAAAATGCTCACAACATTCTTTTTTTTTATACCTTTAATGCTTTTGTCTTTTATCAGATGTATATGCAATTTCAGAGATGAAATTTAATTCTATACGAAGCCATTTAAATCTTCTTGCATTGCTTTTCATATTGCATTCCATGGGAATATGTTGAAGACTGTTTGAATATCTCTTTTACCTAAAACGTTTGAAGGAATTGTGCTAATTAACCATTTCATTGTGTCTCTAAGAGAATGCTTCAAATCATAGTGAAATGGACTAAAGCTTGGATGTTTTCCATGTGATAAGTGATAATCACATTATTTTCAATGCATCAATACAATTTTGAAATTCCTTTTTTGATTATGTTCATATTTCTTTCATTAGAAAGTGATAACCATTTGTAAAACGAGTCATCCAATTTAATTTTGCCTGATTCATTTTTGATATTTTATGAGATTTATATGGGGAATAAAGTATCCATTTCAATAAAATCAGTAAAAGCGTAACAATCATATGAAAGAAAGTAAAGAACTATGCTGAATTTATGAATCTTGCAATCTTCAGTTTTTAGAATGAATTAAAATAGAAATTTTGTTATTTAATTCAGTTTCTTTTAGAATGTATAAATTTTTATCATGATTTTTATAATTGTAAAAAAAAAATTGTATTATAGTGTTTAATTTTTTATTTTATTTGATATGTCCAAATTAAAACTGCTTTTGAATATAATTGAAAATAAAACTATTTCTTGTGTAGCATTTGTAATCAAAATATTAAAACAATAGGATCACTTTTTTCCCCTCTTCCATTTCATTTCAGTAAATTTTATAAAACTATTATTATTAAATTCAAAATACCAGTTAATTATATATTTTTTAAGTTAAAGAATGAAAGAAAAAAAAAAACATATTTCACGACTTGTTTCTTTAAATAAGAAACAAGGGACAGAGAGAATTGTCGTGAAATAGTTTTGGCTCAAAACTGGGGTCTCTGTTAACAAGTCTCATGCATGTTAGGGTCTCTCATTGTGTGATGAAAATGTTTGGAAAAGGGAGAATCTCTTCTGATAGCTCAAAATGATTCCAAAAATAACTTCTTATATAGTTTTCAAACATGATGTTGGCATAAGTTGAAATATCACAGTGTTTTAGTATACTTCTAACTTCAAAACCTTCCTGAAATAAAAATTCTTGCTTACCATTATTCCCAACCAAACTTCTCATTTTATTGAATATTTGATATAGCATATAAAAAGCTTGGCTTTAAAAAAACTTATTTTAAAAACTTATAATAATATACTCTGGAATAAAACTTTATTTTTAATTTTCCCACTGGATTCATTAAGATTAATGGTGAGCTCTGTGGGATCACGGTTCATATCTGTACATATGTGTTCTTTTGTTTTTGAAGTGATGGGATCATACTGCAGTTGAATCACAGTGCAGTGATCTATTTTTCTTTTTAAAAATAAATACTAAATGTTTATAACTTAAAAGTTTCTAATTCTGAAATATCAAAGATTTGGGTATTTATGGTATAATTTGTCGTATAGAAAAAAAGTATCTGTAAAAGATGAGTTTTTGAATTTTTCTTTAGGAATTTCGTTTTTATTCACCACTGCATTTAGTTGTTTTTTTTCTGTTAAGTTTTTTTTTAATGAATGAACCATCTATCATTTCATTTAGACAAACAGAATCTAAATTTGAATTTCAAGAGTATGATTCAGAGTATGCCTAATACGTTAATCTTCATAATCTAGAAAAAATAAGCCAATGGACTCTATTTAGCATTGAAGAAAATAGTTTAATTATTTCAACATCTATTTCGAAATAATGGTCATGAAAAGCCTTTATAAGGTGGCCAATCAACGAGAAATGATCAGACAGATTGGGGAAAGTAAAATAAACTTATTTTTAAACTTTTTTTTTGGAATAATTCTTATCGATTTGCTTATCTTCTGATCCCTTTCCCTTCTTTTGTAAATCGAATGAAACATTGCTGACAACCTGTGAAAATCAGTCTTTTGCCGGCTATATGAATTATAAATGAAATTAATCATTTTTAAAGTTAATTTTATTAAAAATTGCTTTTTTTAATATTTTCAAACAAAAAATATGACTTTAATTTTGATGAATATTACATATGACTTTCATAAAAATGATTAATTCTCGGTTTTTATTCTATTTCGTCAGCTATTCAATAATGCTTCATGTAAAATTAAGTCTGAGGATTATGATACTTTTTTTTTTTTTGGTTGCAAACTTTTATTATGAGCAACTTCATATTTTAATCTGAACTTTGATGCCAGAGAAGCTTTATCTTATGAACTAGCATAATCCGTATTCACAAGTACACTGCGTGAAAAAAGTAGAAGGACAATAGATTATTTTAAATAAATGAATAATACAGCATTTTTTAAATAATTATTTTATATACAAAATTTTTACAAGCAGATACCTGTATCTACATTAAACGAAATAGGACATATTTTTAAAAAAAGTACACTTAATTTAAAAAATCAGTTTTGACGATGACATAATCTGTGAAAAAAGTAGAAGGACACTTCTAAAAAAATGGGTGTACTATATTAATTAATATGGAATTCTTCTTCCATTGGCTCGAATTACTTCAAAAATTCTGTTGGGCATTGAACTATATAAAAATTGCATTTCTGTTTGGCAAAATTTGTCCCATACACATTCTAATGATTTCTGCAGTTCAGCTATAGATTCAAATTGTTTCCTCCCTCGTAAACGCGACGAACAATAACCGACGTACAATTGACCATAAGTTCTATACAATGTTGAGATCAAGACTTTTGGTAGGCCATTGTGAAATACGAACTTTGTTTGCTGCAAAGCAATTTTTAGCACCATTTGCTGCCTGAATTGATGCTCCGTCTTGTTGGACGCCTCCTCCTAACTCAGGGCCATATGGAAGAAGATTTGAGTTTAGAGTCTGGATGGTTCTGTCTACCATTTAGAAAAACTATATTTGTTCTACCCCCATAAAAAAAGGCTAATGAAACCATTAGACCTCCTCCTCCCATTTGTCGAGTAGAATAGCCTCTTCTTCATTACCAAGACAGTGCCAATAGTACTGATATCTGTCTGGACCATCCAAATTGAGCTTTTTCTCATCGGAAAATACAACTGAGTTCCATTCAGAGTTCCAGTACATGTAGTCTTTAATCCACTGCAGTCGGTGCTTAATGTGTCCTTCATTCCACTTCGGATGGTGCTTCCGTTTTTTGAAGATGAACTTTTTTGAGCTTTTTATATAGTTCTAGACAGTTTTTTCGGATACATGTGTAATCCCTGGTAGGCATTGAGCCTTGTTGACACTTCCACCTGTATTTTTGAATTCACGAATGATTTTTCTTTGATCATGTTGGGGAAGTATTTTTGGCCTTCCCGTCTTTCTTTTTCTTCTGTCACTCAGAGTTTCTTATGAAGTTCGAAACAGTATTAAGACTGATACGTAGCTGTGGTGCAATCTGTCTTACACCTTTTCCTTCATTTTTATTGGCAACTATTTGGTCCTTCTGGAACTCACTTAAGGATTTTCCTCTGGGCATTCTAAAACCAATAAAAACTATGAATTTCTAACTAAATTCTTTATTCTTGACAAAAAGTAAAAGAGTACACCAATTTTTATGGTTTCCAACAGCTTCAAAATCAATTTTTCTTATGTGTCCTTCTACTTTTTTCACACACCAAAAGTTGCTAAGTATTGAATTCTCAACCTTAAATAGAGGTAGCAAAAAATTTCTCACCAAACTTAAATTAAAACATTAACAAAACAACCTCTTTAAAAAATCAGATAAAAAGCAGTAAGATTAAAGCAAAATGTACAAAAAAATGACTGTCCTTCTACTCTTTTCACGCAGTGTATCTGCATTATATTGAATTACAGGACGATAGGAAGAATCATCCCCAATGAATATAAAAGCCGAAAGAACCGCCGCATTTTCTCTGAGTTTCGGAAGCTACAGAAAGGGTAGGACATTTTACATTAGATACTCTTCCTGCAGAAGAGTTTCAGTCGAACGGAATTTATAAAACACTAGTTGGTACCCAGCGCACTGTTGCCACCGAGGCAACAGTGCAAAAAAAAATGCAATTAAATGCAATCATTTGGCAAAGTTTTATCGAAATAGGATGAACGGTACGACAGTACATAAAATAGGAACAAATGAATATCTGTTTTATATGTATTGGATTTGAGTATTCTTTCAGAACTTAAAAACTCGTTGTTCTTTCAGAATAGCGTTAAAAGAAATTATTTATAAAACCTCGTGATTCTTTTAATATTCTTTCGGAATTCTCAAGTTTAATTTTAGAAAATGAAATTGAAATATTTTCTTTCAAATAAAAATACAAAATAGATTTATACCATAAAATAGTTGAAAAGGTAATTTTTTTGAAAACTAAGATAGTGCAAAATTATTTGTACTTTAATTATTTTGGAAGTTACTGCCAAAAACTCTAAAATTTATTTAAAATTTAAAACCCCTTGGGTTGGTCTCCCCAAAATCTTCTCGCATCATCTGTCATAAAGTTGTTACCCCTGAGAATGACTTGCATGGCATTTATCTTCAATAGCTACAAAATATTAACCTTCAACTTGGATTTAGCTTCTCTACAGAATCAATTGTCTCCTCGGCAATTTCTTTGGAGATGAATCCTTGGTAAATAGATGCGATTGAGATTCGAATTTTTATTTTAGATAATTGTAGTATCCCTATAACCATCCCGTTGATGTAACATTTAGCTGACCTAGTTCCATCGCCATCGGATGAACGGTTTAGGAAGGCATCAGAGACTTACAGCAAACATTCATTTTTATTTATATAGATTTATTTCATTGGCCTTTTTGTTACTTCGTATATATATATATATATATAATAAAATATTTCAGTCAGATTACAGTGAAAAGACTTTCGGTTCTTTGATGTTTTATTTCATCACGAAGAAACAGGCATGTTTATGTGCAAGCAGAAGCGACTAGCACACACGCCACAGGACGACAGAGAGGGATGAGGAAAAGCTCTTGGATATTTTATCCCTGTTCTTATAACATGATAATGATGGGGAAAATACTTGTTCACTGAAGTACTCAGTGGTAATGCAATGATATTTAGACAGGGAATTTCGCTCGAACCAGGAAAGGGAAACAGTGGGATCATGTGAAAGGAATTTTGCCAAGTCAGCCATATTGGGCCGCTTCACTCGAAGTGTCGGAAAGTAAGCACTTTAGCTGATTCAGCCATTTTACAAAGCTTCTGTTGAATTAAATAGATAGAAAAGGTGGAATCAGATTAGGAAATAAAAGAATATTCAAGAATTAAGTTTAAATGGAGCTAAAAATTCGGATACTGATTCTGTTTAAATTAAGTTTTAAAATTTAATTATAAATAATGTGTGTGTTCTAATAGAATGTGCGATTAGGTAAACATTCTTCATTGGTATGCGTTTTCGTGTTGCTTTGCAAGTTATTAAATATTTTCTTGCTTTCGATAACTTATCTACTTTCTATCATTTGCATAAGATTTAATAAATTATAAGCAGTTCACTTCAGTACCTGAGACAAATACGGTTTCGTAGAGCAAATCATTTCTCATCATTGAAATCCAAAAACTGAAAACTTTTTACTATTAAAAATTTAATCTATTTGTAATCTTTAATTTATCTTAAATATGATTCAAGTTCCATGTGGTTGAACATTTATTTTTGTAGGAAAAAAAATCAATTATTCGAAATTATTTGTTCTATAGATATTCTTAGTTTAATCTAAAATAACTTTAAAAAAAATTACCCCTAGTATAAGACTGAACTCTTGATCTTGTAAATCTAATAATTGCCGAATTCGCCATTTCGACTCTCATGAATAGTGAAAAATAATTGTGAACGAATGTGATGAAAGTTTGAGAATCATTTTCTTAGAATTGGCTGGCTATTACACTTCAGTATTTTATTGGATGAACGCCCTGGAAAGTATGTTACCAACATATTAAATATCATTCAGAATTCAACTTAGTGAGCTTTAATTGAAGAAAAAAGTTCCGCTTTTTTTCAAAGTATTAATATTTTTTCAAGAATATTTTATTAAATACGATTGACAGAACAAAAGATATGTATAAAAAAATTAAAATTCGTAATTCTTCACGACATTTATTAATTTAAACTACATAAAACATGCTGATTTATTTCATTCTGACCATTTTTTTTATTAAATACTAGCCGCCTTTGGCGACCAACTGGTTCGCCATGAGTAATGAGTTCTAAAATTTTCAATTAAATCACATATTCATTAGCCTTGAAGTAATTCCGGGCATTGATTGGCCTGAAATTAATATTTTCTTTAAGATGATGGACGGAAAGCTCTAAAAAAATGCATTTTCCTAATAATATTCTTTAATTTTATAAATGAGTCAGTTTTAATTATCGATTATGCTTCCAAAATATTAAAAATGTTTTTTTCGGTGATGTTATTATTAAATGTTAAATAAATATTAAATGTTAATAATAAATATTAATGAAATATTAAATGTTTTTTTAAAGAAAGGGAAAAAATATTGAATTAATGATTTAGATATTGCAAACGATAATAGAAATATGCCATTAAGTCGGGATTTCAATGATTATCCTGTCTAAATTCAATCAGGGTTACCATGAATAAAGAAGATTTATTGAATTAATCATTTAGATATTGCAAACGATCATAAAATCCTTTGCCTTGCATTTATTGTTTTAGAAAATATCACTTTTTATATTTGTTATTTCATCCAGTCCCGTGCTGAAAGCTGTATTTCTTTAGATTTGATTTGCGATGATCGGTTTTTTTTTTTTTTTTTATCGAACTTCCGGCATTCTTTTATTTTATCCAGTCACGTGCTAAAAAACATGGTTAAAATATTTATTTAAAAATTTGTTAAAAATAGAGGCTTACATTATAAATTAAAAAAAACTGATACCGTTAGAAAGCTAATTTTTTTATCTTTAAATTGATGTTAAAATCATGTTTGTGCAATGATATTTTCGGAAGTTATAGCGGTAAAACATCGAAATTTTGCTTACATTTTAATTAATTCAAATTCTAATTAAAAATTCGAAAAAAAGGGCTCCTAGGTGCACATTCCCGACCTCCAAGGCCTGTAGAGCGCCACCACACACACATTGAGCTTTATTATAAGTATAGATATAGACTAGCTGGTACCAGGCGCATTGCTGCCGCCGAAAAAAATAATAAGTGCAATCAACCAATAATTTAGCAATGTTTTATCGAAATAGCATGAACGATAGGTACGACAGTACATAAAATACGAACGAACAAATATTCATTTTTATACATTAGATTTGTGTATTCTTTTAGAATTGTAAAGCTTCGCGTTCTTTCAAAATAATGGAAAAAACTATTTATTATACCCCGTCATTGGTTTAATATTCGATCAGAATTCTCAAGTTTAATTTTAGAAAATGGGATTAAAACAGTTTCTTTTAAAATTCATTAAACATAGAAAAAATATTTATACCATAAAATCGTCAATATAGTTGAAAAGGTAATTTTTGAAAATCAAGATGGTGCAAAATGTTTTGTACTACACTATTTTTGGTGGTTACTGCGAAAAACGCTAAAATTTAATTAAAATTGAAAACCCCCAGGGTTGGCCTCCCCAAAACTTTCTTGCATAATCTGTCATAAAGTTTTTACCTTTGAGAATGATTTGCATGGCATTTCCGTTCTATAGTTACAAAATATTAATTTATAATTTGGATTTAGCATTTCTACAGAATCTATTGTCTTTTTGGCGAGTTATTTTGTGATGGATCCTTGGTAAATAGATGCGGTTGGGATTCGATTTATATATAAATATTTATTTTAGATAATTGTTCCGTCTCTGTAACCATCCCGTAGGTTAAACAATAAACTGACCCAGTTTAATCGCCATCGGATGAACGGTTTATAAGAGAGCATAAGAGACATACAGACAAACATTCATTTTTATTCATGTAGATATATTACAATTAATAATAGTTGAGCAATTAACTATCTTACCCAGATTAGAGCGGATATCCTATGTATATTAAACTGTTTGCGCCTTCAATAAAATTGAATTAATAATATATCAATTTTAAATTGTCACAATTTTTTTCTCATAACTTTAAAAAATATATATTTATTCCATTTCATACAAACACGTGCCGAAAGTTGCTCTTCCTAAGTTTTGTTTGCAGTAAGAGTTAATATTAATTTAATCTTGTAATTTGAGGGGGGGGGGTGTCTATGTGATGGCAACATGCTGATAAACACTAATTTTTCCCACACATCCATAACGTGCTCGTGAAGGTTTTTTGTGAAACTTTTTCATTACTTATTGTTCGGGTGATTTGTACAATGATCATCATTCCAAGTCTTCATCAAAACATTTATGGACTCAAATTACAAAAAATATTATTATTTACTTCATTTAAATTGTTTTTTAGCAGATGCATATTTTTAAAGATTGACATAATAACTGCTTGGCTCTGAAATTGATATCTTGGATATATGTTTAACTTGAATAAAGCACTTTATCGAATTAATAATATTAATATAGACATTTTTTATAGTATTTATTTTTTAGAAAATAATATATTTCTTATTTCATTCCATTTCATAAAAACGTGCGGATATCTTTTAGATTTATTTTCCAGAAACAGAAAATTGATTCTTTTATTTTTATTAAATACTAGCCGTCTTTGGCGACCAGCTGGTTCGCCATGAGTAATGCATTCTAAAATTTTCAATTAAATCATATATTAATTAGTAAAAATTTAAGAAATAGTTAAAGATAAAAGATTCAGTTATTAGTAGTTAATGAGTCAGTAACTTTATTCGGAAAACTTTTTGAGTTTAATGCTCTAATAATTTATCGATTATGCTTCCAAAATATTAAAAATGTTTTTTTCGGTGATATTGCCAAAATGTTAAATATGTTTTTTAAAGAAAACGAAAAAGGCAAAAAATTATTGAATTAATGATACAGATATTGCAAACGTTTATAGAAATATGCTATTAAGTCGGGATTTCAATGCATATCCTGTCTAAATTCAATCAGGTTTACTGTAAATAAAGATAATTTATGGAATTAATGATATAAATATTGCAAACAATCTTAGAATCCTTTGCCTTGCATTTATTTTTTTAGAAGATATCACATTTTATATTTATGTTATTTTATCCAGTCACGTGCTAAAAGTTGCATTTCTTTTGATTTATTTTGCGATGATAGTTTTTTTATTTGAACTTCCGGCATTGTTTTTTATTTTATCCAGTCACGTGCTAAACAAAAACATGGTTAAAATATTTCTTTAAAAATTCGTTAAAAATAGAAGCTTGAGTTATACATTAAAACACTGATACCATTAGAAAGCTAATTTTTTTTATCTTTAAATTGATGTTAAAATCATGTTTGTCCGATAATAATTTCGGAAGTTACAGCGGAAAAATGTCGAAATTTCGCTTAAATTTTAATTAATTCAAATTCTAATTAAAAATTCAAAAAAAGGGCTCCGAGGTGCACATTCCCGACCTCCAAGGTATACATGCACCAAATTTGGTAACTGTAGGTCCAACGGTCTGGGCTGTAGTGCGCCAACACACACACACACACATTGAGCTTTATTATAAGTATAGATATTTATTCTTAAATTTTATCAAAGTGGTGGCAACATATTGATGCAAACTACATTTTTTCTTATGTACACGAAGCATGCTCATGCAGGTTAAATTTGTTTTCATTTGGTGCGAAACATTGAAATATATAATTAAAGTATTTTTTTTAATTTAATGAAAACAGAAATAGGATCCTTAAAAAGATAATTTTTGGACTAAAATTTGATCTAAAAATCATGTTTGTACGGTAACATTTTCGGAAGTTATCGCAGAAAAATTTCGAAGTTCACAGAAAAATAAAAAATTTCGCTTAATTTTAATTAGCTCAAATTCTAATTAAAAATTTTAAAAAATCGCTTCGAGATGCATATTCCCGAACTCCAAGGTATGCAGGTTTCAAATTTGTTAGATGTTGGTAGGATGGTCTGATATTAAGTACAGATATAGATAAAAGCATAAATATTTTTAAAATTAGAGGTAGTAATTTTTTTTTATTTGTTAAAGAAAAAAAATTGAAAGTAATATTAGGAAGTTTCTTGCAATCTTTGCTAAACTGTTTGATACTAAATTCGTATAATCACAATAACTTGTAAGAAGTTGCGATTTCTAGTTATAAGTTATGATGTAAAGAGCAAGAAATCTTTTCTACGGACACAGCAGTTTGGCTGGTGCGATTTAGTTTCATATTCAGGTTTTCTAAAGTTCAGATAAAGAGATAAAACAAAGCGGAGAGTTCATGCAATTCGAAGGGCCGTAGAAGAAGGTAGAATAAAACGGTTCAGAATGTGATCAAAGGGTTTGCAGATATTGAAGTTATTCATTGCTTGTAGATACTGCAGATTGGCTTTGTTTGAGTTCTTTTTACCAAAGCATTTTTGAAGATATCTTGTTTATCTAACTGTAGAAAAACTCACTGCTTGTTCCTATAGTAAGTATACTTTTTGCACTAATTAATTTTGTGTTCAGTATCATTAATGCTATTGGCATTAATGATATAATAACTATAACTGTTATAATAAATTTCTCTTTTAAATTTTTTATTTCTTTTTTTATTGATTTGTTAACATAAAATCCCCGTTCTTTTATTCTAACTTTACCCGTATTATACTTAGTTTTAATTTCTCCTAAGACCCTAATTTTCCATTCATTAAAACCCTCTGGGGGCCAATTATATTTTCGAGATATTTTAGATATAAAAATGTCTAAATCGCGCCCAATAGAAATCAACACTTTTTTATTGTTTAATCTTTCTCTGAGTCTAAATTTTGTTCCCTTTCCCATTAGATCCCTTAATGAGCTAGAGTCTATAATTTTTAAATCACCTGTTATTACATGCCCTTTCTCCGTATCCACATAGTCCTTATAGATTTCTTTATCACAATAACAGTCTATTTTGCTTATTTTATTTAAATTTTTGCTATAGAAATTGTAGTTACAAATATTTTTCTTTAAAGTTGCTGCATAGCGGAATGCAATTGAAACTATTGTATTCTTTAAAGGAAAGAAATCTTTGTTAATCTGCAAAATTTCGGGTAATTTTAGTTTTTCATTGTCAATGTCTAAAAATTTGATAACACAGAATTCTTTGTTTAAATTATTAACATTATTTATTTATAAATCGGTTTTTTTCAGTATTAAGCTTAAATTTAATAAGATCTAGAATAACACATTTAGTGTAAAAATTTTTGAATTTTTTAAGTTTTCAGGCCGGATTCCTTTTCTATTGACTATTTTTTTTTCTATTGATTATTTTGATTCGGTTGTCTTATTTTGTTAATTAATTTATATTCATTTGTATTTTAGTTGTAGCTGCATTTGCGCTCTCTAAATACAATGATTGATTTAAAAACATTTTAATTCTTAAAGCTTGTTTAATCAGTAATGATTTTTTAGCTTCGATTCCGGTTTTGGTTTCGTTTCCGTAGTTACTTCTGTTTCTGTTTCGTTTAAATAATTCTTTGAACATTATTCTTTGAATATAGTATTGTGGATTTGTTTCATTAATTAGTTCTTATTCATTTACCTTTCATTTTGTGAACTTTTAGCGTGTAATTCTGAATTGAGTTTTAATTTCGATTTCGACCTATTTGGTTTCATTTTAATTTTGTTGCTCAAGAAATGTGTTTTGATTGTTTTAATAATTTTATGATTATATATATATATATATATATATATATATATATATATATATATATATGTATAAGTTAATAGAAATAAAACCTATTAATAGAACAAGTCTAAATTAATATAATTAAGGAAACGGAACTAAAAAGTGGAATCGAAACTAAAATTATTTCGGATTCAAAGAAGTTTAAAATTTAAAAATTAAAAACCTATCATTGTATTTAGTGAGCGCTAATGCAGCGACTACTAAAAAAACAGATGAATCTAAATCAATTAACAAAATAAGTTAAGTAAGAAAGAATGCAACAAAATCAAAATTACAGCAAGTAGAAAAAGAATCTGGCCTGAAGACTTATTCAAGGGTCACCCTCAGGCAAGGATTCAAAATAAGGGATTTTTTTGTGTGAGGAAAAAGTCTTCAGGTCGGATTCTTTTTCTACTTGTAATTTTGATTTTGTTGCATTCCTTCTTATTTAACTTATTACGTTAATTTATATAGAGAGCAAATAAACTTACCTAATGCTCAGAAGATAAAAAGAAAAGTTGAGGAAAACGAAATTAAAAAGGAAAACCAAACTTTGAGAACTCATAGCAGAAAAAAAACATAATTACATTATTTTTATATTTATACTACGACAAGCAATTCTGGTAATGATGCAAAAAGCACTAATTAGATTTTGAATTATTCTAAAATTTTGAGCGAAGATCATATTAAGATTCATTGTTAAGTGCATAAAAATAATTCGGTTAGAATGTTACTCGAACTTTCAATAGTAAAATTATTTATTAGAAAGAAGCATTAAACTCAATTAGTATTCCCGTCAAATGAGCTGGCCATCGAAAGAGGCTAATAACAGTTTAAGAATAGAATCACTTTGTGAATTAAACAAATAATTATCTGAACGAATTAAATGTGGTGAACATAACTGGTAAAGTAACACATTTCAGTAAAGTGGTTTTTGTTAAATCTTCATTGAGTTTTCATCATGGATTTTTATGTGCTCCCTTTTAGCTTTTTATTGGCCCCATATTTGTTTCAAGCAGTATTCGTATATCTGAGCAATGATATCACCTCGAAAAAGATGTAGGCTTTTGGTCAGCTTCATTTGAAACAGCCAAAAGCGCCGTTAGGTAGATTTTCTGAAATTTAAACATTCAGATTTACGTAACAGTAATCTTTCGCAGTTGTTACTAACATCGTTACTCATCCAAAATATGATTTGAACCTATTCTCTATATTTATTTATTTATTAAAAATAAGCTAACAAATATAGAGAGAGTGTGAACTGCTAGTAGGAAGGAATCGAATGAATTTTGATACATGGCTTCTGGAAAGGTATTTCTGTTCAATGTGTGAGATACATTTTACTCTGTATTCGAGAGTCGCACTTTTTGTTTTATGCCAACATCTTGCAAGTGTTTTTTTTATTAATTTTATAAAATTCTGTACCTTTATTAGGCGATTTTGAAATTCAAAATACTTTCCAAATGCATTGTTCTGCTAAGCTGGCACAAATTTGTTATCTGATTTCAAGAGTAATATGCTCTACTTATAAACATTCCCCGCCGTTCTTTTTCTTTAAAAAGTAAGAAAATGAATGAAAACTGCTAAACGGAATGTTAAGGGATAAACTCTAATGTTAAGTACAGAGTGTTTAAAAAAAAATGTTGACAAAATGGCATGACAGATCCGTCATACAGCAAGAATCAAAAATCGCACAGGAACAGAGGGTCGCCACTGCGACTCTGAGACACTACAGGGCGTCTAAAATAATGCATAATTCGATGAGAAGAAACGAAACCATTGCAGATCATTTTATTGATAATGACTCACACACACGGGACTCATGCGCGCCAAATGCTGAGCCTACAGGAGAGGCGCGTCGGCATCTATGTTGCTGGGAAAGGCACTCCTTCTCAAAGATATCTCGTGTACATTCTGCTGCCACAAACCTTCGTCCTTCCAAGTCTTCAGGCATTGCAACAGGTGTTTCATACACAAGTCCTCTCAAAAATCCCCACGAGGAAATATCCAAGGGAAGCAGGTCTGGTGATCATGATGGACATGCAATTGATCCACCGCGACCCATCCAGCAACCAGAAAAAGTTGCCTGCAGATGTACTCTGGCGTCTGTGCTGAAATATGCTGGAGCTCCGTTGGGTTGAAATCGAATGTGTCGACGGATAGGCATCGGAACATCAATCGGCATTTCTGGCATGAAAGAATGTTAGACAAGTGAAATCATTAAGTCTTCCTGTGATAATGTACGGACCAAGTAAGCTGTCTCCTACAATGCCAGTCTACATGTTTGCGGAACATTTGCTCGGCTCGTGTTTGTACCGCAACGCCTTCTCGTGGTTCTAGCGCTCTGTACAGACATTGGCGACCCTCTGTTCCTATGCGATTTTTTATCCTTGTCGAAAGCGTATTGCGAAAGCATTTTGTCTTTGTTTCTTTTAAAAACCTTATGTAAGCATTATTACTTATAAAATCCGTTTTTGATTACAAGGGAAATGAGTCTGCTGTCTAAACAGAACCAGCCAATCCAAATGCCATTATATTCAGAATGCGATGATCTGTTAATTGTGTTTACAGGTGTTCTTTGAAGTAGAAATGCTTATGTTCTCAGTTCGAGACAAGCGTGTGC
>JAPMOQ010045866.1:822866-837836 GCA_026543055.1 Argiope trifasciata | reverse complement strand
CAGGACTGTTTACATTAATTTTAAAAAGTTAAGAAGATATATAATGTGTTAGTAACATATCGGTTATTTGTATATTTCATTTGATCGTTTTGAGAATGGATAATCCAATGATATTATTATTATATTAATTGTATGCCGTAATGATGCAATTCACAAAATGTTGATATATTATTTTCTCCATGATTTTCAAATGCATTTACGATATTTTCTAATATCATTGCATAAAATATAATAATATTATTCAATTAATTTTAAATTTTGTAGCATTTGTTTTCAAGTAATGATTGTTGAGTTTTCATAACTCGTCCCATGGCAAGTTTTAAGGTATCTGTTTTGGAAAGAGAAAGGTCTAAATTACCAGAAATAACAATTAAAAAAAAAGTCGCCAAGTGGTTTAGCCAACCATTTTTTTAAAGGTATTCGGATACCTTAAGCAGCTCATATGTTAACGTACTCGAATACCTTATCCTTTTAACGTAGTCGGTTATACTTTAACATTTTTAATGCAGTCGGATACCTTAAGCAATTCATATGTTTGTTTGTTTTTTGTTGGAAAATTTTCCTCAATCTCCTCCAGCTATTCCTCTGAAGCCCCAGGAGCCCCCGAAAGAACCGAAGGACGACGAAGGCGGCTGCATTTGCTAATGAAAGAAGTCGCCAACTGCATCGACATTCCACGTTCTTCTGCATTTGAAGCTTGCGGCAAACCTGCTGGCAGTAACTGTCGCCCGTGCATCTGGAAAACTAGCCTCAGATTTCTTCTTTTCTTTGACGGCAGCTTTTTACGGATCTTTTTCAGTATCGATGTGAAAACACTTAGCGGTTCTTCTTCATTTCCCAACAGGAATAGAATGTTCTCGTGAAACGACACTTCATTTTCAGGTGACGAAATCTGTTGCAAACTGTAGCACATGGTTCCCTACTCGCCGGTAGCATTTCGTTTGGATGTCGCAACGTTTCAAAATTTTCACTTCACTGGAGAAAGTTGCGGAAAGAATTCCAGTATGCTTACTTACTCTTGCAATTGTCGTTTCTTATTCATCCACTTCTATAGATCTATCTATAAATAGCCACTCTCTGATTGAAAATTGCAGTGATAGCTCTGAAGAATAACTCGAGATTTACGACCAAAATATGTTGGGATTGTAATTTCATAGCGTCAATTAATCTTAAATCTTAAGAAGATACTTAGCAAACAGTTGTTTTCTTTTTCATAAAGCGAAAAAAAAAGTTTCTTTTTTATTTTAGCGACAGAAGTACATTGTGGGAGCCATGTAAAACACACTTTAGGATCCGACAAAATTCTACGAGCGTGACGGTTTGCTCTAAATTAATTTCCAGAAAGAAAGCAATTTCGTGTCTACATAGTTCGCTTAGAAAATGTTCGTATGCCATAGAAACGCAGTTCGTATTTGTTGTTTTCGGTGATATTAGGCAACCGAATGCATTCTGTTGATGCCCTGTAGGTACAACATCCCTACCGATTGTGGTGAAGAGTTTGGATGCAGACCGGCTTTGCGTAGATTTGTGCCGAATCCCTGAGCGACTGATGCACTGACGACTTGTACAGTTTAGATATGACTGTTGGATACACACACCAAGTGCTTCTAGGACAAAACTCTGAACGAGCACGCGTTTTTCGACTTTTTTCCCCCTTTTTAGTTTATTTTCCCTCCGATAAATGTGCATGTAGTTTACATATTATATGCTACCATTCTAAGATGCCACTTGCCTTAAACTTCTGGTCTAACATGGCGTTTCCCCATTCATTTCAATTAATGGAGTCAATTCATGACGCCATGATGGATATCGTCCAGTTAAATATTTTACAAAGAAAACATAACGCTTGGAATATTCACATTTTTTTTCACAGATTTTTTTAATAGGGAGAAACAATGCAATTATGTGTAAAATACTGACACGAAAAGAACTTTTTAACAATTTTATTTTGTTAAATCATGGATTATTAATACTCAAAGGCATTTTGTTCTGTCCTCATACATATTTTTCTAATTAAATCAAAATAACTTATAAGGTGGAAAATAAACTAAAAATTTGAAAAAGTATATAATTTATTAACTCTAATAAATATAAATATGTGATTGTAAATAAAAAAAATCATTAAATGAATGAGATTAAATTCGTAATCAATAAAAAATATCGATTCATTTGAAAACTATAATCACAAGGTAGAATGAAAAGATTAAATAATTGTTTTGAATATAAAAAGAAATGTTTCCTAATTTTTCGAGCAATTAATTCCGCGATGCGCAGTGGATGCCGAATCGGAACATGAATTGATTCCATTCTAATCTTCGATTCGCGAGAAAATTGCGAGGATTGGCCAGAAGTGCCGTACTTAGCGCTTTTGAATTTTAGCCACACCCTGTATACATTGATAGCCATTTTTAGGTTTTTAATTCCGACTAAATAATATTTTGAGCTTACTTTTTGGTTTGAAAAGAAAAAGTTTTATAGCAAATAAACTAAGATGTTCTTTAATTTTTTTATTGTGATTTTTAAAAAAGATCTGTATTTCTCGCATTCATTTATTTTGATTTATGCAATTTTTAATGGAAAAAATGTTGCAGAGTAGCATTAAACTGTCTAACTCACAATTTGTTTTTCAGTTAATTTTTATTATTTAGCTGTAAAAAAAAAAAAAAAACTCTTAGTGTCCAGATAATTTTTTCTCTGAAACTTCAAAATAATATGAAAAGTGTGCTAACTTTCTAACTAAGCCGATAATTGTATGTTATTTAGTTTTCACCGGAGTGTTCTTGTTTGGCCAATCCTCATTTGTCTCTGACAAAAAACCTTTTATTTTATGTTACCATCAGAATGTCTGTGAATGTGTTGCATTTTATCTTAGTCCTGTTTGTGTTTTCATTTATTTGGTGCTGCGGAAGTTCTTCACGATTCTCACGTTTGAAAGAGTTTCAGTTTGCTTCAATTTCTTTAAACAAATTATTAATTCTGTATCTGAAAACAGACTTCGGAAAAAACATAATTCTTATTATTAAGGAATAACAACAGCCGGTTTTGCCAAGTAGCCACTATTAAGAGCGTCGATGTCTAATTTACACTTATAAAAAGATCTGTCGCATTCCTAGAGTAGAGATGTAATAGTGATTCAATGAACTTCGGAACATGAATTTATCATTTAATACAACCATTTTTTTTAAATTTAATATTTTGTGCCGTTTTCAGCAAAATTTTTCATGTATTTGCTCCGATGCACTACTCCTTATGAATATAAAATAAATCGATGCAGCATCGAATAGAATTTGTATTTGATTTATTTTAAGCATTTAGCCTAATGTACCGAATTTTCAGATTAAAAAAAAATAGTTTATTCGGAAAATTTTAAGAATTAAGGCTAACTCTCTAATTTCATTGTCTTTTTCTTTCTTTTTTTTAAATTTTAATTTCCGTTATTTATTTGGATTTCCATCATCTGCATTTTACATGCTATTTCAACATTTTGAATTAAAATATACCCATAAATCAACATGGCTTATTTGTTTGATTCCATTTTTATAATTTTATTTTAATTTGTGTTATTTTGGTTTTGATTGCTCAGATATTTATCGTGTAATGCTATTCAAGTTACTAATAGCTAAACATTTTGAAAATACAAATAATCGGTTATTGATATTTTTGCTTTCTAAGCAAAATAATATAAAATAAATAAAATTTGATGATGAAGTTTTTGGGACCCCGTTAACTAACGCGGTAAAAACAAATTAAAATCGGATATTGATCAAGAAAGTCCCAAAACAATTGAAAGTATCTGCAGTTCATTGGATTGAAACGAGGGTAATTGGAAAATTAGCTCCGTTGAGTGAAAAAATTTCAAACAACGCTTTTATTATGCGCTCTGAAAAACAACAAAAGCAGTGCATTATTTCTCGGCATGGCTGCCAAACAAAGAATTCAGGACTTTTCTGGAGGTCTGGATTTCATTTTACAAAAAAGAAATCAATAAAACCAACTTGTGACGCCACCTATTTATACGTTGTACAAATGGCAAAACGTAAGTTACTGCGACACGTGCCTGAAGAGATATTAATCAGTTACAACAATATGAGGATTGTAAGGGAGATAACATGAGGACAATATGAGGATTGTAAGGGAGATAACATGAGGACAATATGAAGATTGTAAGGGGGATAACATGAGGACAATATGAGGATTGTAAGGGAGATAACATGAGGACAATATGAGGATTGTAAGTGCATTACCATGAATGGAGACTTTGAGCCTGAAGGTTGTTCTTTCGGATCGCGATGAATCTGAATAGCCAAAAAATATTTTGTATTCATTTTTCAGTTGACTGTACACAGTTATTCCCAGGGCCTGACTAAGGCGGAGGCAGTTACCCCGAGCCCCCACATCAGAGGGCGCCACAAATGGAATAGAAAGTGTATTTTATGTTTCCTTCTTTAATTACCTTTTTTTCAACAAAATATCAGTACAGTGTAAAATGCGTCAGTTTTATGTTAGTTTCCTTATTTATCTATCGTATGAATACAACCCCCCCTTCCCCCATATTTAATAAATTCATAGTTTTCTAGGGTGAAATTCAGCTCAATTCTCCCAGATGGGGCCCCCAAAGAAGTTTTTGTCCAGGGCAGAGAAGAGCATCATTCAATTTCGTTAGATTTTACAGGGCCACTGACATCGAAACAATTCTGCTCGTTTTGGAATGCACCCTAATCCAAGACAACCACAACCGTCTTGGATACGCTGACTCCAAAGTGTATGCTTTATCCAACATTCATCCGAAATAGATAAATTACTTCATCAATGATCTCCCCGCCAGATATTTAAAGTGTCGAAATCATCAAAAATATAAAACCATGGCTTTCTAGAAAGGAATTCACCTAAATATCAGCAGAGGCCCCCCCATAAAGAAGTTTTTGTCCCTGCCCCCAATTTGGCTAAGTCGGGTCCTGGCTATTTAACATATTGATGGATATTCGTGACATGGCTATTTTCCCGATTGCCAGCACAAATGGAGCTAATTTTTCCGAATCACCATCGTATTTCAATTAAGGTGATCCCCCTCCCCCCATTCTCGTTAGTTCGAATCATAGAACTACTATCATAGATGTAATGGTCCATAAATGTTCGAGGCATCAGTTCGACAGCGAGGTCAGATCCAAATGAATTACACATATTGCTGTGTTGGCAGAACGCTTTTTCATGCCTTCTTAGTGATATATCAAACTGTGCAAACCTTCTGTAACGCGTTCAAAACCATCCTAAAGCACGAGTCTTTCAAACATCGATTTTTTAAAGGCCGGCTAAGCCGCGGTCCTACGCCGCGTCCATCCTTCAGACAAGCCACGTGCTCCCCCATCTACCCCTCTTGCGGTTTTCTGGTTTTCTTTGATGCCCGTTGATTCTACCGACAATTTGTCGCTAAGCTGCTCAGGCATCAAAGCACCCCAGACAACTGCAAGAGGGGTCTGAAGAGGGAAAGCGTGGCTCCTCTGAAGTCGTGTAACCGGCCCTTTATATTGCCCCCAAACGACATCGAATCGAAAATATCGTTGGTCTCTATAGTTTTCCCTGGACATTTTCTCATTTCAACATTTACAAGCAAAAATAAATGAAGTGAAATCAGTATTAAAAATACACTATTAACTGTTACGTTATACACTATACTAATACAGGATTAACTGGTAAGTTATACACTATACTAACACAGGATTAACTGGTAAGTTATACACTATACTAACTGATAAGTTATTGCAGAATTAATAAAACATCGGGTAGATTATTAATAAGTGATCAAACCGATCCTCCAGTGATATGACCTGTAGACTCCTTCAAAGCGTGGGAATCGTGATCTTCTCATTCGAAGGTGCTGAGCTTGTTCTTTCTGCGTGACCGGTTACATATTGTGATCATCGACTGACACCTGACCATTTACTAAAAGCTTTAATAAAATATCACGAAATGTGTGTGTGCCTCGATTATTGTGTGGTGCCTTTCATAAACGAATGGTTAACCTGAATCAAAGGGGTTAACTATTATGTTAACATGGAAGAGTCTAAAATTTATATTTAAAAAAAAGAGAGAGAGAATGAGGTTGAGAAGGTAATATTTCTTAGAAATAAGAAAATAGAATTTCAACTGAGTTGACAAGATGATAATGTGCAATTTTTTCTTTCTTGTAAAATTTATGACGTAACATTTAGAAGCAGTTCATTAATATTTTAATAATTTCAACTTTCAATCAAAGTAATAAATTTTTCAATGTTATTCTCTTAAAAGAAGTTTAAGAGAATGATTTATTCTGATGATGATTAGGCGGTGCTTAAAATGGTGTTACACCGGTGAAAAGCATGCAATTACAATTTTTTTTAAAAATAGAATTTAAATAGCTATGGAAAGACTGCTATTGAAACATAACTTTCCTATGCACAAGATGCAGGAGCTACAGGCAGAACCATGAAAAACATTCAAATAAAATAAAAGCATAGAGAGAAAGACAATAAATAAATAAATAAATAAAAATGAAAAAATAATAAATAAATAAATAAAATATATATAAATAAATGAATAGTCCATTATCTGGAACAAAAAGCTAGATAAAAAGTTCTTTTTGCAGTTTTTCATACAGAATATTGTCCACTTTTAGCAGTGCTTGAATTTCTCTGCGCAAACTTTGAAGAAAGGCAAATAATAAAATCCATTTACAGTTTGAGACTGGTAAAAAAAAACACTTACACTAGAAAAATTGATTTATCACAAGGTATAACAGAGAAAGAGTAGTCGTCCTTAAACCACAAAAAAGAAAACATTCGGAGTGCAAAAGTTAGTCCAGATAGGCGATACTAGGAATTAATATAAATACGAATCATTGTGACTATGCGTTAGGGGTAGGCGACGATCGAATCGCGTCATCGATATATGCTGTCAAACATACATCGATGTTCTTAGTATATCTTCATTTCATTGTTTACTTATTGCTGTTATAAATTAGAAATAATATTTCTTAACATTCTGATTAATCAGAAAGACACCAAATAAAAGGGATTTGCATTATGTATAATACAAATATTCGTGTTATTTTCAATAAAAATATTTAGAAAATAGTTATGTTAAAATTCCTATAATAAAGTATCTCAATGTCAATGCAATATCTGCATTTCACAGTTTATTATATTCTGTTTTTTCAGTTATGTTGTAATTTTCAAAATTTTACCTTTTTTATTGCTGAGTTCGAAAACGCTTTCTTCCATACGTAATAAAAAAAAAAGAAAAACGATTATAAAAAGGACTTTAACCCTTTATTTACCGAAGGATGTTGCCATCCATTTTTCAACATCTACTTTTGCACCAGTCGTTTGTTTTCCTTTGCAGAATAATCCCAGGGAGCCTAAGAAAACGAATGTAATTAAAAGAAATATCTTAATTAATTTATTGATTCAATATTTTTCACTCTTACTTTTATCTTATATTCACTTCATGTCATATGGGTTACATTCTCCGTGTTCTTTAGAATACAATCGGCAAAAATATTCCTATAGCAAAGATATAAGCTAGATTTAAATGGTACTTTCAAGTATCGCCAGTAAATAAAGGGTTAAGGAGTAAAATTGAATGGTTTTAATAAAATTCGACATTCTAATGAAAAATTAATTTTATATACGAATTACATAAATTTTTATTTTTATTTTAAAAGTATTATTCACTAGAATTTAAACAATAGATAGATGAAATTATTCAAACATTTTTTTATACAGATTAATGTTTTAAAATATACGAAAAATAGCAATTCCGAAATGAGTAAAACATTAATAACAAATGTTAATGAATATAAATATATTTCCAGAAAAAATATTGTAATATCTTAAAAAAATTTAAAAAAAATATTTTCCAATTTTCATTTAATTAAAAAATAACATGATCAAACAAAGAGAAAAATGTGCCATTATACAAGGCGTTGCCAAATTCGACCGACAAATTCAAAGGGGTGATAGTAGGCATCAAAAAGATAAGAATCGCCATACAACATGGAGTCATTTCGTGAAAATCGGAAAAATATAGAGTCGGAAAGTTGCTGAAAATTGTAAAAAATAACAAATGTTGTTAAACTATGACTTTTTTTAAGTGAAAGTACATTCTTAAAATATTTTTTATGCTGGTGTCATGCGGATTTGATGATTTAGGAGGTTGTAAATTATCGAAAACGGAAAAGTGATTTAGAACCCATATTTGCAAAAATATTAAAACTTAAAGTATCCGTTCAAAGGAAATTTTTTTTTAAACTGAAATTTTTAAAGACAATTTAAAACTATGGTTTTTAGATGAATTGTCTATTGTTTATTATAATATAAAATACTATAAATACAAAAAAAATTATTTGAAAATGTAATATATTTTGAGAAATAAGAAAATGTGTAGTAAATTTAATGAAATTTAATCCAAACGGTTAACAATCGACACAAAATTGTAATGCAGCAATCCTACTTTTCTTTGCGCACAAGTTATAGAATATAATGATGAATGAAATGAACCAAAATCTAAGAAATATGTTGAGATGCAAAAAAGTTATAAGCAAAAATATACGTATATATGCACTTTTTTTTAAATCAATTCACAAATTAATGTTTCTAGAAACATCCACCAATGAAAAAGCATTTGACCAACAATAAAATTTTTGGTTCATTTCATTACCCATATTATTTTAAACACACGTTAAATTTTTATATAAATACCTCTATTAGATTTTGTGACATTGTGCTAAAGGTAGAGAATTTTTAAGAAAATTAAAGTTTTGAGAAAACTGAAGTTAACATTTTACCTAAAATTTAATTCTATGATAGGCCATGCCTTCCTTTTCCTAGCAAAGATGAACTGTTTTGGAAAGAAAAAAGTCTGAACTACAAGAAATAAGAAGAAAAAAAAAAATTCGCCTATGTGGTCGATAACCATTGTTTTTTATGTAATCAGATACCTTAATACGTTAAGCGTCAGTCAACTTTTTTTTTTTCAGAACTGAATATTACTTATAAATTATTGTATGATTCCACTTTTCTCTCGCTACAAAGTAATTTTTTTAAAAAAATCTTCGAATAGATTTTAATTCGTTACTAAATTGATTTCAATTTCAATTCTTCCTATTCTAGACAAAAAGAAAAGTCTAAAAAAAAAAAAAAGCAAAATGTAAGGAATTTTATATTCAATAATTTGATATAAGTTTGTAGTGAGAAAGAACAGTAAGTTTTTAAGATATTCAGGAAAAACTAAAATGTTCAAAAGAAAATATCACTGCAACATCAGTACCGATGTTCGCAGAGACCGTTGTGAAATTCGAAAGACAAATTCAGAGCAAGAATAATATTCTTTAAATAAATGAATAATTACCAGAAAACATAGGATCGCAGATCATATTTATTATGTGAAAAACAAAACAGACGTCGAAAAGACAATGAATCTAGAGAAGAGTTAGTTTAATTAAAATTAGTTAATATTCAGCATCTGTTTATAAAGAAATACTATTGAAGTTTCGTTATTTGTATGATTTTTAAACTTAATCGATAAAAATATTATAAATTATTTCGAAACTGCTTTACCACTTTTTGCCATAATTTACACAAGATATTTAAACTGTACTAATATTATCAATGTGAAAGTTTGGATGGAGATGGATGAATGTTTGTTCGCCAATCACGCCAGAATGGGAGGAAATTTAGCACAAAGATAGATTATAGCTAAGGATAAAACATGGGCTACTTTTTACTATAGTTCATTTTTTATTAATCAAAAATTAACCTTCATGCCAAAAAGTTGAGGCCAAATCCCGCCAAAGATGAGTGAGGCTCCAGTTTTGTTTTCCCAACAGCAATTCGGCTAGGCTTAGCATGATTTCGACCGATTATTTCAAAAGATTCTGTTTATTTTCTTAGTGTCTGATGTATTTAAAATCAAATGTTATCAATGAATCGATTTTTCGGATTCATTTGGAGTACTTTTAAATGAAAATGAAACAGAATGAAGGAAATAAAAAATTTCTAATCTTCATTGCGTTACGCCAACTGGCGTAGGAATGTCAGACATGTGCGTTACGCCCACTGGCATTGAAGATTCCCGAGTGATTGTTGACAACTGTGTTTTCATTTAAATGAAAAGTTTAAAAATGACGTGTACAGTAGCCATCCCCATCTCGATCAATAAATAAAATGGATTAGAGTCGGTTTTAAAGAAATACGGACTTGCTGTTTTGTTTTATTTCAAGTTCACACTGCAAAAAAAATTGTTTTTAGGTTAGTTGTGTACTTGGGTTAAATTGTATTTTTATGCTATATATTTTTCGTACATGTTAATAGTTTTAAGTACATTGTTTTTAGGATAGTTTTAATCTTCTTGATTTGTTATTACTTGATCGTTTTTCGAAATGCTTTCAATGTAATCTTTTGAAAAGGAGTCATCAAGCTCGGGCTTTGAGAGTCACTAGAAGTAGAGAGTCGAATCCTCAAGTAGAATTTAGAAGAATGAAGGAAGGGGAGCTACAGGCTACGCCTATATCAGCTGAAACGTCATAAACGGTATTGGAATAATGGAATGGACCAAACCGTCTTATACATACACATCAACATTTCCACGCGTACGAAATTGTGGGTAAAAACTAATAAAGCATAAACACGTGTTTGAACTTTAAATACATGTCTTTAAAAAACATACATAAGACCCTGATTTTTACTAATCTGTTGGGTATCCGATTTTACAGATCTGTTGAAAATATAAGCTTTAATCGGCTAGAATATCTTGCACTTGATGTTGCCATCGCTAAAAGTGTCGGCCGAGCTGCCTCATACAATTTAAGAGTAAATAAATACTTTTATGGAAAAGCGCGTGTGAATTGTTATTTGATTGATCTTTGATTAATACATCTACACTATCTTAAATCACGGCATAGATTTTTGTTTATTATTTCCATGATCTTTCTATGTTTAAATGATAATTATTTCCGGTTTTGCACATCAAAAGCAATCTCTCGAATTCCGAAAGATCAATTGTTCAGAGTATTGTTGCTGATAAATAAAAGTTCCAAAGCATTAAAATAAATTTGATAGTTCGTATATATCTATGTGTAGTCTGATGTTGCAGTCAACTCCCCCCCCCCCGTCTTCTTTTGACACTCCAAATAAGGAAAGAAATTCAGTTTCATTTGGAGTATTGTGGCGTTGGCAACAGGAGCTCTTATAGATTAAGGGTATTCTACTTTTGGGGTTGGCAACAGCAGCAGATTATTATTATTATTTTAGAATAACTTGTTGATGGGACTTTGTAAATGTTATCATTTTCTATTCAATTTTGCAGCAGTTCAAACTTTGAATTTTGTAGATCACTGATGTGTATCACATTTCATCAAGTATTTAAAGTGCTTTAAGAATTATTAATTAAATATATATTTTTTATACTTTTCATACTTTCTTGAGATATACAATAAGTACCATACATAACAAGTTGACAAGTTATAAAATTGAAGATTATATCGAGATAGCTGTCAACGAATCATTAAATGGGTCCTTTCCATTAAACTACTCGAATTTTGATTCGAGATAAATTCTTTTGATAGAAGTGTTTCACTTCTAAATCGAAGTCACTCAATACTTCCTAACCACATTCGAAACAACTGCTGAAGCCAAGTGCTTTTAGACATAAGATCAAGTGCTTTTTAAGCATAATATACCGTTGACACGCACATGCTGAGGAAAAATGCAATGACATCGCACTAAAATTAATATCTAAGTGAACTAAGCTTTTTCCTCTCCCCCCCCCAAATTAGGGCATTGTGTGAGCAATATTAAGTTGCATTCAGTAAAGGTAAGTTCTCAAGAGGCTACTGTGCGCAATCGTTGCCTCTCTGTTGTCCTGACATTGTCCTCGTGTGAACAGTTGAGACAACGCGGATAATGTTTGTGCCGACGGGGCAATCATTTGCCATTGTCTCGTTGTGGTCACGTGATTTTCCGGAAGTAGGCGTGATCTTCTTTTACACACAATATTATCCTCGAGTGAACCCACTAGAAGTAAGTAAGTTATCTTTAGGCTAATCACATATCTTAAGGTGGAAAATCTCGAGGTCAAATTTTTTGGTGATTACGGTACATTATCTGTGCTAACTGCAAATACAAATACAAAAAAACCCTGTAATTATTAAATTTCACCATAAGTAGAAAGATGATTACAGCTATATGTATTGAAAGTTATGCGTCTAACATATTTAGCTTACAACTTAAAATAGCAATACATTTATTTATTTATTTTTACATATTTTGGATTTTTCTCAATGGCAATATTCAAACTTTATTTTGAAACTCACCAGCAAATAATTTGATATTAGTTGGAAACTATTTCAATGCACATTGGCAGTTTTTCTCTTGTTTTATTCCTGCCTGCAGGCTGGTCGTTTCTCTTCATTGCAACGACAAATCGCCTGGCATATGCCATAAGCATATACGACCACAAAGTCAAACATTACGAAATAATCACACCACTCTTAGTAGCGAGCCGAAATACGTCGGCAGAACTAGAGATTCGGTTCCGGGCCTTCAACAGAAGCTTCTGTCTGTTTCTTCTCGAAGATGCAGGATTCCGAGACATAGAAGTGGTATCTTTTGAAACTGGCGGATCGTTCACAACAGCCAGAGTCAATTCGGCGTTTTTTGAAGGGGTCACAAATGACTCGGCTATCTTCGGATATTTGTGCAACCGAGTTTTTTGCGGGACTTTTGTAGAAGGTGGTGACGTGTACTTCATGGAATCGGCAGAAATCTTTCTTTCAAATTCGTCTTATTCGGGAAGCGCTGTCATTTACAGAAGTGAAGATGTCGAAGGTTTTACAGAAGAACCACACAAGCATGAATTCGGATATTCGCAGGATCATTCAACTTCTAAATCATACTTTTTCAGAAATTTATTATTTCCCTTCACGGGAAATTATTTCGGACGATTTAATTACCCAAAAGGTATCGACAAAAGCGCCAAACCCGATGCAGATTACGCATGTCAGATCGAAATGGTCGCAGACCACACAATTTACCAGCATTTCAACAGAGATACAGACGCACTGAGCGCGTTTCTGTATTTACACGGAAAATATGCAGATTCAGTATTCAGAAAAAGTGATTTTGATGGCGACGGGTTGAAAGATAATATAAGAATTGTAGTGAAAAAGATTTTCGTGTACAAGAGCGAAAAGGATGCCAATTATCCGATGGCATACGCTGCTGATTTATTAGATTTCTTGAAAAGGTTCACCAGAAGAACTCAAAACCACTGCCTGTCTGTCTGTCTTTGTTACAGACGCTACTCCTCGAATGCCATCGGTCGAGCTTATAAGCCGACCCCCGGCATCAGAAGTACGCCAGGTGGAATATGTCAAAAAGTTCTCAAACTGAAAATCGACAGATTTACCTACGTTCCGAGCAGTCTCAACACAGCAGTTGTGACAATCCTCAACTCCCGAGGTCAGATTTTACCTCTCATAACCACCCTTCTTGCCGTCGCTCACGAAATAGGCCACTCTTTCGGCAGTGACCACGATCCCATGGACAACTTAAAGTGTTCCCCTGGAGGAGAGAAAGGTTACTATCTGATGCATCCCAAGACCACCAGAGTGCTGAGAGAAAATAGCAACGTCTTCTCTCCCTGCAGTCGACAGGAAATTCACAGAATTCTTCAAGAACGAGGGGAGTGCTTGAAAGTTTACGGTGGAGCTTGCGGCAACGGGATCCGGGAAGGTGACGAGGAATGCGATTGTGGGTGGGAGAAGATCTGCAAGTCTTTGGACCCTTGCTGCACACCAGTGGACGCAAAGCCTCCAGAAAAACCGTGCACAATACGAAGGTCAACAGGTGCCCGGTGCAGTCCCAAAGAGAGCCCCTGCTGCTCTGAGGATTGCTCACTGAGTGCCAGCACCGACAGGGTGTGCTACAAGAGCGATGCGGCCTGCCTCATCAGCTACTGCGAGGCAAATTCTTCAACTTGTCCTGTGCCCCAAAAGGCCCCGAATGGGTATCCCTGCCAAGGCACTTCCAAGACGTGTCTCAAAGGTGCCTGCAAAAGCTCGATCTGCCTGGACAACGGCCTGAAAGACTGCACCTGCAAGGAGAAGCACCTGGCCTGCTTCGTGTGTTGCGAGAAAGGTAACCGATGCCAACCGGCACAAGTGATTGCTCTTAAGAATCCATGGGCGAATATCTTCGCAGCAATCGCCGGAAGCCACTGCGGTGATACGGGAAATCACCGTTGCGATGGTGCCGGAAACTGTATCAACATCAAAGGGCGGAAAATTGATGACACAGGTGGACAGAAGGTACTCTGGTGGGCACTAGCCATTCTGATAGCAGTATTCATTATTTTGATAATTATATTCCTATATCTTTTGAAAAGTCATTTATCACCTTCGACTTTACAAACGACCACCACAAATTTGATTTTATGAAATAAACCAATTTAACCATTAATTATTAGTTTTTTTGTGTCCCTTTTTTAATATGGAATTTGAACAAAATTGCATCTGTGGTTATATCTTAATAATTCAGTAACAGCCACTAGACACTAGCGATCACTTTTGCCAAATGGTTAAGTTACACGATTTCAAACCGATCAAGTTTTATTCTTGGCGAAATTCAACCTCCAAATTGGTGCAATTCCAGCCAACACTATTGCACGTTTGGTACTCGAATCTTGAATAGAGACAGTGAGGGATGAAGCGGCAAAGGCTGTTATCCCACAGGAACCAAAAAGTTGCAGTTAGTGAATATCAAAATGCTTGAGCGAAGATGCCAAGACTTTGTTTGTTTGAGCGAGTTTGAGACAAAAGGGAGGTAAAAGAGATGTACAGATCTTTTTTTTCCAGAGTGCTTTTCTGTAGGTAGTATATCTTGAGCATTTTAACGAGATGTGGGAAATGTTGTTGTCTTCATTTCATAGAATGCCCAA
>JAPMOQ010045866.1:810276-822856 GCA_026543055.1 Argiope trifasciata | reverse complement strand
AAATGTTGTTGTCTTCATTTCATAGAATGCCCAAGGGGTTTGCTCATACAAATGCTGTTGTCTTCATTACATATGATGCATTGCACGTTTGGTACTATTCCGATGCTGAGAGCCGCCATCGTTGGCCACTATTTGGAGCTATTTTATAAGAGATATCGCTTTGATTTGCCAATGGAAAAAATCACTTAGATGTAGCGGATTTACATTAATGCTTATTTCAGTTTCTCATGATGAGAAAAAAATGAGTGTACCCAATATATTTTCATTTAAATGATAGAGTGTCAAAGTAGTTTTGTCAATTATTATGTTTATTAACGATACAGAAAAGAAATAGAAATGATAGTAATTTATTGTCCAAAAATATTTTGCAAAAATTGTAAATCGAATTATCTAGTTCTTAAAAAACTTTTTAAAGAATTACGTTTCAAAATAAAGTTGAAAAGTTGCACTAATTTCCTCAGTGTTTGAAGGTGGACCACGATTCAGATGATAATGTAATTGGATTTTTTAGGAAAGACACCCCAATAGGATAACTCGTGAGTACTTTTCTGTTAGTAACGTTCAATGTTACCGTGTAAAATCATTCATAAAATCATGCGGCAGTCCGCAAAATTTGGTGATGTTCGCCAACTGCAGCAATCTTATGGTATGCGATATTTTTTTCAGATTAACTGCGTAAAGTTTTCACATTTCGTGGTTAGTCAATGTTTGAAAGTGCCCCTTGATTCTGGCCAAATTATGATTGCCAATTTCACGGCTTTGAATGGGCTGAAATTTTTTTATGTTTTAGCCGCCATTCCTGTTTCTACGGTGTTCCGCGCGAACAGGCATGGCGCCAAACAAAAATCACCAATGTTGCCAATGGGGTACCCTCAAATATATTTTCACTCATTTCTTTGATATCGAATTAAAAGTAAAAACTTCTAGAAGTCTACAGATGGTTGATGTAGATGGCAAATATCACATTATCATACTCACTTATAAATAATTTAATGACAACAATACGGATCAAAATCATTTGATCAATCACGTGATTCTACACCAACAAATCAGTTGGTTGCGCACGAAATCCCCTTTTCTTATGACTGGAGAAATTTGGAATTAATCCAAACAGATGCTGAATATTCACCGGAATAAGGAAAAATCAATCTTCTTTGGCAACGTAGGTATAATAATCATGTTTTAAGGAACGAACATGGACCTTATAAAAAAAAAAAAGGAAGGATACCAAAGTTGGCAGTGGTAATCTTCGCTCGCCATAGCGCTTGGCGCTACCGAAACACTCTCTTCGGGTGTTTCAATACTTAATTCCATACACAAGACTCTAATCGCTTGAGTTTCACTCAACGATTGCATTTAGAATTTAGTTTGCGTTTATTCAGAAATTCTAATTATCGACAACATAACGCATCAACAGCAGGAATTCAAACTACAAGCACAACTTTCGCGCAATCAGGAGTTTGGTATGGTTTGATTACACTATTCTTGAGATTATACTAAGATGAGAATGATTTTGGAATAGATCTTGCAATTTTGTAGTTAGAGGATGAGAAGATTTCAACCAACACCTCCTCCCTCCCACACATGGTATCTACAGATCCAGAATAAACTTCTTTCTGTTAAATCAATCATTGTACTGTGTCCTAATCACTCTATACGCTAGATTGACGTCAAATTGACTCGCCTCCGGATAGGGCAGACTCGCTACATGCATGAACATCTTATTTTTGGCGAGTCGGCCCCAAGGTACCCTACATGTTGTATGGATTTTCCCATTAAACATATTTTAATCGAGTGCCCGTCTTTTAATTCATCCCGTTTACACTCTTTTAATTCATGGTCATTAACATTCCCCCCAAACGTTTAGAAATTTTTAAAATCCATTGGCATTTACAATTGTATTTAACTCTTTTAACTTCCATTCGCGCTTGACTTTTACATTGCATCATGGTAATGCGTTTTTCGCATTTTCGTTTCATTTACATTTTTAACCTACTGCGTACTTGAACTTTTATTTTTGGTATTTTACCATTTGCAAGGATTTTGCGCCAGAAAACCCTCCCCTTCCTCCTTTTTCGTCAGGGCCAAAAGAAGGGCAATGGATTTCGACGGATTTTCTTTTTTGCAACATCCAGCAAACAAAGATTTATGGCTGTTATCTATTAAGCGTATTACCAAATACGGAAACAAAAGGGAATATCTAATGTTAAAACAAAAAAGAATATCTATTTTGCCCTTTTCGAGGAAATTAAGTACTTTTAAGGACCTTTCTTCCAAAACGAAGTACCTTTAAGGCGCTTAAAATGGTTTTCAAATTTAAACACTTTTCATGAGGCTACGCACCCTGTAGTCCCATTACGTGGTTTGATTATATTCTTCACGCAGTTCCTTCCCTAACTGATAGCAAAGATAGAAATGAACAGGACTTACATAAATGGAAATGAAAAGTTTTTATAAAAGATATTATTAGTATTAAAATGTGCAAAATAAATTATTGTATCAAAAATTTTGCGACAAAAACAAAAAACTCTGTAACACTGCAAGTAGCTGCTATAAATACAGTTCTTTTATTACGGAAGTGAAACGAATAGAACCTGGCTTAACTACCAGGTTCCTTAACCTTAACCACCTTATTTCCCGAACATTGCCAGTAATATGAAACACTCGTTAGCGAAACAATTATTTCCACAAGAATCCAGAAGTAAATTAGAAAAAAATACTGAAACGAATTTATAATTATGTATGTCGCTATTTATATTGCGTGCTTTTTTTTACGAGAAAATTGTCATAAGACATTTGTCGTCAGCTACTCCCCAAATTTTGCAAGGAGTAGACAATAAGTTATCGTTAAATGAATTTGTAACGGGCATAGCTACTGCCTTATTACGTTAATGCGTACGATGCAATAATTTTACATTCTTTCGGCATCTCCCTTACTCACAGGGGGAAGGACTTACTTTGTCCTTTAAACTTATTATACTTGGATTTTATAAAAACAAAACGTTGTTTGCACGTTGACCTTGATGAAACATTTTCTTCGATAGATCAGTTGGCAATAAACACACACCACTTGTTTGGCGCAGCATGGCCGCTTTGGTCCTTGCGCCATAAAAATCCAAACATCCACCTCTTATTTACAGGAAGGTTATAGCTTTGTTGAGTCTTTTATTTCCTCTACTTCTGATCAAATCTCCTACGTAGCGTTTTGCTGTGGCAGAGAATGCAGCTTTACAAGTGATTCTGGTTACTTTCTTGCAGCTCATAGAGCCCATTGCTATCTACTTTTAGCCCCATAATCTTGGCCAGATAAGCAATTTCATCGATTAAGGCTTCACAGGCATTTAAAAAAACTCTCGATGTCGCTTTTGATAACGCTATCTAAAAAAAAACATCTAGGTAGACACAAGGTTCTCTTCAACAAAAATGGTGCAAATCAACCCACATGCGATATCATAGTGTCCTCTTGTTACCCGTTCTGCGAAGCATCGCTCGTTAAGCGCAGTCGTGGCGCCATCTACACGTAGAAAACGCAACCAATACAAAATCATTAGACTCACTTGACGCAGAAGCACTCCCTTCGCTCGCCATAACGCTCGGCCCTATCGAAGCACTCTTTTCGGTCGCCATTACGCTTGGCGCTATAAATAGTCGTTCGCCTTCCACCGTCTCATTGGTGGGGGAGTATTGTGATAACATCTTAATTAGAAAGTAACAGCCGATAGATATTAGCATGCTTTTTTGCCGAATGGTTAAGTTACGCGACTTCAAATCCGAACCTTCTCCACAGCTGTTTCACGTTTTGTTTTACTCATTAAGCGAGGTTTGACTGGATTCGTAACGAAATTGGAATACTCATTTCCTAATATATTTTGATTCCGAATTAACCTTTTCAAAATTTTCTTCATCTTCGTATTCACTGTGATGTCATTTTCAAATTGTATCATTTTCTACAGCTCTTGCTGTTAGGATTGTTGGCTGGAGCTCCAGATTTAAAAATAATTATTTTGTATACCTTCAGAACAATCATAATTGCGTTTTATTGTAGATTTTAATGTATTCCATAATTCAATAATATAATTCTTAAATTATTACCACTTGGATTAAGTAATATTCACAAATAATTAATTTCTGAAAACATTAAATTGTGCTCTGTTATTAAAAACACACAGGTGGACGTAATTTCATTAACTTATTATTGAAAAGCGAAAAATATATTACAATTCAAGCGTTTACAGAACAAACGATTTTTATTTACATCCGATCACACCGGAATGTCTTCGGGGTAGACCGCTCCTTCTTCGCAGTCCGAGTTTTCGTCCTCCAGGGCGCACAGCAGGCTGTCGTTCTCAAAAGTCGGAAAATAATACCTGAAATAGTTTTGAAAACAGAACAGTAAGGGAATGACAAGTAACGTCAAAGAGAATCAAGCAATGCAAATGTACTACCATGATTCCAAAATAAATAATTTACTATCGTAACGTTAAACTTGATTCGAATCTGTTGAAAAGTTCATTTAAGGAATATAAAGTAAACAGCAAAAATACTAAAACAGCTGAAATGTTCGTTGATAACTGTTCGGTCTCAGTATAGTAGAATAATATTTGAACATCTTCAGCAAAAATATTATTGAATAATTGATTCTGAAATTGTATTTTGCCTTTCAAAATTAACTTTCTTTAAAGCCGTAACAGTAAATAATCACGATGTTTATAACAAAATTAAACTTGAGGTTTATGCAGTGATACATTAAAAGTATTTATACAGCAACATATACATAAAGACCAATTAAGTAAGAACATCACTTGAATATTTAAGAACATATTTGATGTAAGCATTAAGCATCTGATGCACGCCCAACTTTGCCAGCTTATATAACAACTTTGGGATAAAGAGGTTTAAAAAGAAAAATCGATCATTGATGCATAACGAAAACAAATAAAATTTCGCATCCCTAGGCAGATTCAAACTAAATTTTACATATTTATTCCTTGGCATCCAGCAAGATTAACTTCATTATTAAACTGTTTATATGACGGAGTTGAAAGATTTTGTTTTCCATCCTAACTTTTAAATGAATTACTGCAAGGAAAAAAGAAGAGAGGGAGAATGACAATTGTTATGAATGTCTGAGTAAAAAGAAGCTCATAGGGTAAGTCATACAATTGACCCCCAACCAGCCTTAAGGCACATGGATAAAACCTTGCAAGGCTGAATGACTGGACCGCCGCTACAGCCACACTGGAGGGAACTGTGGTGGAGTCCTAAGGGTCATCACTGGATAAGGTACAACCCTCCCCGTAGGGAGTACGTCCTGTCGTCGAAGGGAGGACCAGTGCTCCCACCTTTTATTGTACCCACCGGGTTGGTGAGATCCAACCCTATACAGGATGCATATAATCTTTATTTCATGGTGCCCCCCCGGGGGGAAGTTACAAGGTTATAAAGAATAAATTATTAATACAAAAAAAGGACTGATAGAAAGAATGATAAAGTGATGGTGAAATAACCATTCGAATAGGTGGACTCACAAATGCTTATAAATGACAAATCATCAATTCAAATGACTAAATTCAACAATTTTAACTGTTACATTAATAAATGATACATTAAGAGGACTGATCATATGGCGAAAATCTATTTTTCATGTTCATAGTCATTACAGTGTGTGGTTTTATTTAATTTAACTGATAGACCCAAAGGGGGGCACCTCAAAATGAGGATGAGGTACTTCCGACATGGTGGTTAGATCTCTCCAACCCGGTGGGTATAATAACAGGTTTGGGCACTGGATTCTCCCATTGATGATTGGACGTACGGGGAGGAACGTCCCTATCACTATCCCTCTCTACGGGGAGGGTTGTACCGCAGCTGGTGATGGTCCTTAAGACTCAACCACAGTTCCCGCCAGTATTGTTGTAGCAACGTTCCGGTCATTCAGTCTTGCGAGGTTTTATCTGTGTGCCTTAGGGCTGGTTGGAGGTCATTAGAATTACTCCCCTTTTAATACTTTTGTTTAAATAAATTTGAGCATAAAAGTGTTGCAGACACAACAAGACTAGATTATAATAACAATGACTAAAATAATTATTTCTTTAAATGATAATGTAGAACGCAAAGATGACTCACATGGGCTGGTCCCAGAGAGAAGGGTGGGGTAGAATGGAGAGGTGCCCAGACGTCGTCAGGTGTGTCAATAAGTCTCCGTGGAAACTGAACTTTAAGTCACAAGAAATACACTCTTTCTCATGCATCTGCATTCAGAAATTTTTTTTTTAATATTATGTTGTGAGGCATGAAAAAAATATGTGATGAAAAAGAAAAGTAATAAATTTATTAATGTAAGAAAAGTAATAACAACTGATGCTCCCCCATCAGTCCAATAAAATACATCAGTTATGTGGGAAATAACAGATGAGAATGAATGTGAGCTGCGAATAATAACAGAACAGTAAGGGAATGACAAGTAATGTCAAAGAAAATCAAGTAATGCAAATGTGTTATCATGATTCCCCCCACTAAAAAATTTTATTTATGACTGTAATATGTTGGACTCGATTTGAATCTATTGATAAATTCATTTAAGGAATGTAAAGTAAACAGCAAAAACATTAAAGCAGCTGAAATATTTGTTAATAATTGTTTGTTCTCAGAGTAGAAGAATAATGTTGGGAATAAGTCAAAATTCTCCTATTTTTATCTGCAGCATCTGCAATCGGGTTCACATTTTTCGAATTCAGATTATTCGATGCAGTCACACAAGAGCAGAAATCTAATACAATATGCTAATAAGATGCCTCTTATTAGTATATCATTGAAGAAGAATTTTTGTTTATCGCCGTACACATAAATAAGAAGTCAAATGTTGGAGTAGATAAATTAATTGAATTTTTGAGATGTTGGTTGTCGTTGTATGTATTCCAAGTAGATGTGTGTAATTCGATAAGAATGTTTTTACTTTTCGTTCTGGTTACGAGATGTAACAACGTTTAAATAAATTTCAAGTTATTCTCTAACCATCATTGTGTGGATCTCTTTCATAATAGATAAATGCAATTTACTAATTAGGCCAAATTCATCTCAAGAAATAATATTTGAACATCTTCTACAAAAATATTATTTTCAATAACACATTTTCTTCCAAACCCATGCCCCTTATTAATTTGTGACACTTTAATTATATGTCATAGCATTCTTATTTCAATTTAACAAAAAATACACAAAATATATATTTACCTTTTTCCGTATGTAGTTGACTAATCTTATTTGCTGATAAAAATTTAAATGATGAGTTGCTTTCAACTGCTTAAAGTCAAAACCATGCACTTCCTACAATCAGAAAATATTAAAAATTAATAGAGGAATTATTTCATTTGCCTCAGAACCGATTATCAGTAATAGCAAGATAATTGCAATTTTCAAGTTCAGAAATTTAAATAAACTTTCATTGAAGAATCTTGTCCCTTCTTGATGGGCACACCACACAGAAAAAGAAAATTCCGTCCATGAAATACGCCAGGAAATAATTCCAAATTAATTTTGGCTATATTGGCATAATATTTTATTATCTCAAGATAAATTCTGTAAGCATACAGACATCAGAATTTTCATGCAATATCTATGATCATAATTTTAAAATATAATTAAAATATAAAATTTTGCATCCATTTTAATTTTTAAAATCTTTACCGATTTGTGATATTAATCATATAATTGAAGTTGATAGATCGAAAAATGTGTTAAACAAATTTAATATGCTGCAATTTTTATAGATGGTATTACAGGCATGAAAAAATAAGTTTAACCACTCCACATACAATGACGTGCCTGAGACACACATAGAATTATTTAATTTTCACTCTGAAATTAAGTGAAAAGTCTTAAATAATTTAAAATGAAAAACGTCACTTGAAACGTATAATTATTAGAAGAATTAAAATAATAGTAAATATTCCAATCGGGAAGCTAATCAATTCGTCATTTAATTAGGAAGTTAAGTAAATTTGTATGTCAAGTGGTTGAGATAACTTCTTTTACTTATTCCGAAATTAAATTAATGAAATGAAATTAATTAAATTAATTCATTTTTTCCGTTTTTCTTTCTATCCCTTTTCAAAGTCATTGAGTTCTTTTAAATTGAAGGCATGTATCATCCACACATTTTATATTTGCAAGCAAACTTCTCATGAAATATATGGTGAGTTGAAATGACATTCACATTCATTTTGATACAGCCATAAAATGTAACTCATATCATCCCTTTAGTATTCGCTTCGTATGTTTGCAAATATATACTTGAGAGACAAATTCCTCCAAAATTTTAATAAATGTAAGAGAAAGTTTAAGTGGAAAATGTACGGACCTTCATATGCTTCCAGACTTGGTTGAAATCACATGCAGAATCTGCACAGAACAAGCAAATATAGGTGAAGCCGCAATCACCCCAATCCATCAATTCCCTAAAATATTCATGATTATCAAAATTATAAATAATTTTATTTTGAGAAAGAAAATATTGTCTGAATCTTGGCAAGCATTAAGGAAATAGCCATTGTGTGGAGTTGCTGGCAGATTGTGGACTGTATCACAATGTTCTCTTTATTTTTTCAAAATCGCTGACTTCAGTTTCTACAGGTTACCAAAGCAATGACAGAATCAATCTCGCACCACCACGTCATTTACAACAAATCAAGTTATTGTTATAGTGAATGAACAGAAAAATATACAAAAATGATTCATCACTGAGCTTTAAATCGTCTCGTGGCAAGAAGACCAATATGCCTGTGTGGAGCGAGACAGTTTGAGAATTGTTCTGGGGTGTTACATGGTTGCCAGATTGGCGTAGTGACAGAATGCCCCGAGGGACGATGCTCCGCCGCCAAAGGCGTGATTTTACAAATACAGAACAGCCAAAAAAGAGTTTTAGGAGTCAATGATTTACATAAATGAAACAGGGGCGTGATATTTGCTGCCTTGAAGAAGGTATTAAAATTTTGAAGAAATTAGACCATGACATTTAAATGCATCTTCTCTCAGAATAAAAGGGGGACACATGTCTATCTGTGACTCAAAAATATTAGAAAAAGACAAATGAAAATTAGCAAAGAATTTTTTTTCATTATTTTCCTCTTTAAAAATCAATTATTGATAATATTAATAATTCCAATAAAGAAAGTTTATTTTTGGTAAAAGGACGACTTGAAAAACAACTTAGATATTAACCTTTAGATGTTTTACAGAATTTCTTTATTTAACAAATAACAAAAATGAGAGATTCAAACACACTCACTTTCCACTATCTTGAGAATAATCATCAGCTTCTTTTTCAACGTCTTTCCATGTTTTGCCTGATTCCTATTACATTGAAGCACATTTAGAGAAAAATTCACATGTATGAATATGACACATGCTTAGAAGAAATAAAGTGGAACTTTATAAAACAATGAATAATATGAAATGTAGACACTAAAAAGTAAATATGAATACTTAATTCAACAATAAAATGCATAAATTTTTATAGAAAGCCCTTGCAATATTAAAAATATTGTTGAATTATTACATAAAAGAAAGATAATCGAGTTGAAGAATGATTAAAACATTAATATATGTGCTGGCACAGCAATATGTCATTGTTCACTTTTACAAAAAAAAAAAAAAAAAAAAAAAAAGCTCAAACTTTAAAGTAAAGATGCATTTTTCTCCAAAAAATTCAAACAGTAAAAGTCTTATCAATTCTAATTGAGTTGGAAAAAGTTCAAACAATTTTAATGTGATAATAATTCATAAACTGTTCATCTTATTTTAAACATATGCAAAATGTTTATAATCCAAGAACTATTCTAGAACTATATTAATGCTATATAAAGGATTTTTCATTTTTTGGTCTTATATTCATTATCATAGATAGGCTGAAATCCAGAAGTTTTTTTTTTTTTTTTTTTTTTTTTTTTTTTTTTTTGAAATTCAAAACAAGGCTGCATCTTGATCATAGAAACAAAACTTTATTATATTAATTTATCAATGATTTTAGAAATTCTAAAATACTGCATGGTTATCTAGAGAATGAAATTATACATCAAACACATGAAGGTGTAAGTGAACAAGAAAAGGGAAGGGGCTAACCCCCAAACTGATTCATATATGTCTAAATAATTGTTCTAAACTCCTCCAGCCCCACATAAAAATTACTGACCACTGGTAAAGCTAAGAATGCCTTGCAAGACATTGGCAAAAAATTATTAAAAATTATTGATTTTTTTCCAACAATTTTCTTTTTAATTTATCTTATGACCCTTAATGATATTTATGATAATCAATGCATAGCATGAGATTAATAGTACCTGAAAATTAACTTGGCCTGTTTTTTCAAATCGATTAAAACCAAAATTCGACACAAACCTGCAATTGTAATCACAAAATAACATACCAAATTTGATATATTTAAGCCATTACATTTTTGAAATATAGCTTTTATATTGAAATGGAGTTGAGTTACATTAGCATGGAAATGCAATGTTTTGGTACATGGTCTTGGTAAGTAATATTGTAAATCTGCAAGAAAATTTGATACAAAGGAAAACACCCAGAGTATACACTCAGTTTTCATCCTCGCAATACAAAGCATAAAAAGTGTTATATTAGTATTTAAAAAAATCCTCAAGGGAGAATATTTTAACTAAATCTTATAATTTCTCATAGTTTTTTTTTTTTTTTTCCTTTTCAAAAACAAAATCACTTGATTTTTAGGATTCATAACAATTAGTCTCAGATATGAGGCACAGCTTCTTCAAAGGCAGATATTATTTTTCTTTGTGTCAGGATAATTTTGCAGTGTAAATCCCCCCCCCCTTTCCCAGTATAAATTTCATAAAATTTTCCTTGTCTTTTTTCCTTTCTGAAAATCAACTTTTAAAAAAATAATGGAAATAAGCAAGAAAAAGCAGATAAAGAAATGGTAGGGAGAAAAAAACCAACTTACCAAGTAATTAATTGAATAAAATCTGTCATAGTATTTGTTAAGTGGATTGATTTTTTTGTGTTGCTTTTTCCTCATGTGTTCCTTTAGAGTAAGCCAATCTTTAAACACTTTTTCACAAAAGAAACACTGCAAACTAGGGCAAAAAAAAAAAAAAAAAAAGAATAAAAGTTTAAAAAATTTTTTTTTTTAAATTGTTAAACTTCTTTGAAACAGAAGAGTTTGACCCATGTACTTATATTAATGGATCTTCACCTCATACTGAATTAATTTAGAATGAGTTAACGCTAAACTCATTCGTCGTTTCATTCATCAGAAATAACAACAGCGTTAATCTTTGAATTTTGAGACATAAATATTGAGTGGAGCTTTGGTAAGTAATAAAGAGACTAAATGAGTAAAATGCTTTATTTTTAAGACACAAAAAGAACAATAATTTTTTTAATTCCAAATTTGAAACAGTAATAGCTCTTTAATACTGACACAAAAGAAAAACAAAGTTCATTCAACTTAAATTTTACTCGCTCTAATTTCAGTAAATTTATTTTATTTATAAATCAAATTTCTGAATATTTCATATACAATCATAATTTAGTATTTCTCTGTTGCGCACAATTTTTTTAGTAAACTTTAGAATACAGAAAATTAATTTGGCTACACTTCCTGCTTTTATAATAGTTTCTGATCAATGCATATTAGAGCTCAATGTAGAGCCCATAATGAATATTTTTTCTAACAGATAGCAATTAAAATAGTTGTTTTTCTTTCAAACTGGTATCTATCACCTAGTTATTTAATTTTCGATTTTAATTCAACCATCCTCCAATGACTCCATTAAGTCAAACATCAGAAATTGCATTCCTCATCCAAATGTTCATCCAAAAATTACAGTTTCAATTATTAAGATACAATACTGATTAAAAGCATTTAAAACTTTTACATGTAACAATAATACTAAATCTCAATTAGTTTTTTAAATTTCTAAAAAAAAGTTTCAACAAATTTCTTCTGAATCTTGATAATATTTAGGAATTGATTGAAGAGTCAATCATATGTGCTTTTGTAGGTCTGACTTCAAATTGATGAAGAAGGAAATGTGTTGCGCTCACTGTCACAAGTACTGCTAAAATCAACTTCTCTGTTGTGCACAAAATGAAATTACTTTTCTGAAAATGGCAATATCTTTTAGTAGAATTGTGAAAATTAATTCTTAGATTGAAAATAAATAAAGTCAATTAAGAGCTTCAATCCTTGAACAAGGATTAGGAATGAGCAAATTTGAATGTATCATGTATGTTTGATCATAAAAATGCATATATATGATAATTTCATTTTGAGCCCCTTCATAAAATTATTTCTCATCAACTCATACTTAAACTTAAAAATATATTTTTTAACTTTACAATTTCACAAGTTTTGAAGTTTTTTTTACAATTTCACACATTTGCTGAAATAATATCCAAAATTCCAGTTCAATTTCCTTTAAATCAATTAAATTATCAATACATGCAGTTATGGCTATTTTAAAATGATTATAAATCCTTTGAGGACTTTTCCAATCATATATATATATATATATATATATATATATATATATATATATATATA
>JAPMOQ010045866.1:795660-810266 GCA_026543055.1 Argiope trifasciata | reverse complement strand
ATATATATATATATATATATATATATATATATATATATATATATATACTCTGCTTTTAGTGACTACCATATATAAGTGATGTTGAATTTCATTTGTATTGTATTTTTTTGATTATATTTAATTTCAATTAAATCTCTTATATATAATTTGTTGCTCATGATTCTATTGAAAAAACAACAACAAGGAAAGCTGTTTTAATTACAATGCAACAATAGAAAAAAATAATAACTTGAAACTTATATATATATCAAACACTTAGATATGCAATATTAGTAATAGCTTTTCTTTTATGGGAAAGACTAGTTATTTTCAAAATAGAATTAATAATTTTGTCAGTGTTAAGTTCAGCTAAATTATCAGGTATCTATTAGACATTTAAGCTGAAGTCCAGTGGCTGCTACTGACTTGTTTTCATAATAAATAATTGAAACGATAAAACATGATTAAGAAATACTTACGCTTTTAGCATCTGTTCCAGATGATCTAATAATTCATTTATGAACACTGAAATAGAGAAAAAATTATTAACATGAGTGAATGTCAACAAGATTTTTAAACAAATATTTAATGAAATCTGTTTACCAATGTTATTTGGATCTCCAATGTAAAAATTGTGCTGCTCCTTTAAGTGAGCAAGGAGAATAGATCTGTATTAAAAGAAAACAAAAGAAAATTACAACAAAACAAAATTTTCAATTTATGATAACATAATTTTAAAACATAGTCAAAAAGAAAGGTAAAAAGTGAAAAAGAATGAGCTTTCTTTATTGAAGAAATATCATTAACTTCCTTCAATTTACTTTGTACTTTAAAAATTGAATTATTAACTAAGATATGATACAAGATTCTTTAGGAAATGAAATTTATGAAATTTTTTTAAGAGGTAAAAAAATTGACATTCATTTTTTAGTGCTTAAAACTAGGAAATAAAATAACTAAATGATACACATTCAAATAATAACTTATTCATTACCTAAATTTGAAAAAATTTGAAAAAAATATTAGCATGATCATGGCATTTTTTATTTTCTATATGGCATAAAACTTTGAGAAATCAGATCAGACTGCATCGATTTTCAGTTTAAAATGTCTGTAATTAGAAAAGAATTTTTGTTTATATGCATTATTTAGTGCCAAATTCAAAATTTTTTATTCAGTGTTTTTGAATATATACATTTATACAATTTACAATCAATACATTATCAATTGCTAAGAAGAATAGTATAAGCTAATGGATAGGATGTAAATCTTAAAATTTAAAATGAAATTAACTATTTACAAACAAGAAGTAAGAAAACCTTTACAATGTACAAAACTCATAAAAGAAAACAAAATTAAGAAAAAATTAGTTTTCTAATACTTTTTGTCATTATAGCAAATACAATTAACATTATCAATAATAATTTTCCATATTTATAAAAATAAGTTTATGAATTTCAAATTATTCTGTAACAAATAAAGGAATTTAGATTTTTCATTTTAAAAGTTTATTGAAAATTTATTAAAAGTTTATTGTTCTAGATTACTATGGTTAAAATTAAAGCAGAATTAATGGAAAGGAATTTTTTTCATTTTGAACTATGGCAAGAAAAATACTTTTGGTGGCAAAAACTCATTCTTTATAGAAAGGGATAAATAAATCATTGATAATGGTTTCAATTAAAGAATTATAATAAAAATAGTTTTACTGAAGTGATAAAAAGTAGAAATTGTTATATATTATAATATTTTTCAATTTCTTAATCTTTAATTTTATACTCACATATTACAAAATCTTGAGATCCATTCATTTTTTAAAATTCACCCAAAAAAGATAAAACTCATATGGAATTAAAATTTAATTAATGAATTGATGATTAATAATTAAATTTAAAAAATATTGAAACAGAATAGCCACATAAAAGCTGATCTGATATGCAATAGTAACTTTTATTATAATTGAAATTTTGCTCCTAAATAATGAAGATTTTCTGAAAAGGGGGTAAATATTTTAATATTTTATTAATTAAAGACATGAAAATATTTTCACTCTGAGCAAATCATGCATATAAACCAACCTTTAATAAATTTAAAGATATGCTTATGAAAAATAAACAAATTTACCAGGAGCTATCCCTTTTAAGAATGAGGGAGCTGAAATGTGTTTCAAAATATTTCTTATAAATTTAATTGACTTTTAATTAATTAATATAATACACAGAAAAATTTTGATTTTGCAATTAACCACAGAAAAATTTTGCATATTTAAGAGCATTCAAATAGTTTTATATTATTATAAGATTTAAAATATTTTCTTTCCATTAAAATTAGTTAAATATTCATACAAGATTTGCTTTAATTAAATATTCCTTAAAACTTACTTCCAACAATAACATTAAATAAAAATCAATACTGTGAATGGGTAATATTTTATGACTTAAAATTTAAATTTTATTTGACATGTATTCTTGTAAGAAATCAAACAGACAATATGATTAGAAAAATTCACCTGTTTCCTGTGAAGTGTTTTTTGCAGAAGAGACAGTTTCTTGAGAAAGTAGTGTCCTCTCTTTCTCGTTGCAATTGATCCATGATATAAAACTGCAAAGATCATGCAATGAAAATTTAAGAACTGAAATATGCAACACAAAACTGATTGCACTGATATTTTTGCTAAAACTGCTTGCATCTATATCAGAGAAGCAACGATTTGCATGTTGTTTCCCTGATATAGATTAATTCAAGTGCCATGCTTGCTCAAGGTGAATCAAATGTGAGATAGGCACGCAAGATTAAAAAAGAATAGAAATTACAGAAAATCTCCATACTAAAGAAACATCATATTTCTCATAATTAGAAAGTATATTAAAAGTAAGCAGCAAAAAAAGTGGATTTTTTTTTTTTTTTTACTATGAACAGGATACATTTTATAAAACTGAAAAAATAACAATAACATACTCTTTGAATTTAAAATAAAAGCTCCAAAGGATAAGAAGATTTTGAAAACTACTTAATATTTTAAATGCATTTTTATTTTGTAAGTAAGTTTGTTTTTCATAACCCTTTTAAGACATTTAGATTTAGATTACAGAAATTTTTTACAAAAATTAAGTTCAATATTTTTATTTTCCTGCAACAATACTGGTTTCAGTTCATCTTTACAGGAAATGATGTATTCCTGAGCTTTTTCCTAAAGGTATTCCTATAAATTTTCAATTTTTTGTATCTGGGCCTTCAAGTGGAGGGTCCAGAAGGTGAGGATAATTATATAGAAACCAGGAGCACACTCGATAAGCTTTATCTTTTTGGATCATTGCACTGATAAAATTGTCAGTTGATGCTAAGAGAAAGTTTCAGCACATATTATTTCAAATTGTTTCTTTAAAATGTCGAGGTATATATTCTTATCTACTCTCCCTTCAACAAATTGCAGGGTTTTTGGGCCAGTAGCTGATAAAGAGTCACTGGCTATTACTGATCCACCTATAAACTTCCAACCGCTTTCAATTATTTTTGTGTGAAATTCCTCTTCAGATTTTTTCCACATGTAAGGCTTGCCATCGGATACAAAAATGTTGAATTTGCTTATCAGTAAATAAGACATTTTACTAAAAAGAAAAACCATCGTTTTGATGTTCCTTGCAAATTTAAGTCTTTATTTTGCAAATTTAAATCTTAGTATGATTTCACTTACTTATAAAAGATTTTTATCTGGCTTTTTTTTCTATTGAGATCTGCTTTATTGAGGACTTTCTTTAAAAAAATTGTTGTTGGGTTAAATTTTTTCCCTAATTCCTTTACAGCAATAAAAGATAAGTTTAGTATTCTAAGGAATGGATTTCCTTTTAGTTTTCTGATTAAATATTGTTAATCTGCACCTTTTAAAATTTTATTATGGGCTGTCTTAAGTGCATTTTTTCACCTGATTATTGGTTTTGAAGCATTTAATGATGTTATTAAACATTGAAGGATTTTTGTGGACCAGCTCTGATATTTATGGTACATATTTTTCATCTTCAGAATGCTTAATAACCAATTTTCTTAACTCAATTCTTGCTTGACTCATTTGCCTTGATATTTTTAATTTCATTAATATTCAATTCCACAGTAAACGAAAATAACACAATAATGAAATTCCTCTGAACAATTATAACATTAACCATAAATATGGCAGTAATTTTTATCCAGATTTAAAGTGTTTAGATACTAAAGCAAGCACATAGGAAATAATAAAAAAGAAAATGGTGTAAAAAGGATGAATTTTTTAGCAGTATTCAATTATAATACTGGTAATAAATGGATATTTTTGAACCAATATTTGTAAAACATATAAATTGCTTTAAAAGAAATGTCGCATATCCTGCTTCATTAGTGATTTAGAGAGATTACTTTTTAAAAAAGTTAGTAAAATTTAACTCCACAATCAATATTTATACCTAAAACATTGTATTATTCTTCACAGATTTGATATCAGCATATGTAAGACAGAAGCAAATGAAGGAAGCAAGCTCCTTCTGCTTATTCCTCTCACCTTCCAATTGATTATTTTTATAAATAAAATTTACATTGCCTAAAAGCTATGAAAACTTTAGTTTTACCTTAGTTTACATTTATCCTGTTTTATTCACTTTTGTAATAAATGACTTATAACCCTAAACACAATTCCAATTCTTGTTTTACTCAAAACTTAAAAACAAAACAACAACAGTTTCAAACTTTTAAAATCATGAGTTTATTTGCTCCAGCTTGAATTGTTCAGAGAGAGTTGAGTTGAGTTGAGTTGTTACAAAGTGTAATGCGAGTATCTTGTGTATAAGCAATATTATATTTTACATTCAACCATCTTGACTATGGGATGAAGTTGTCCCTCTAACACAACTTACAATCTTTCAAGTGGTGTGGTACATATCTAACCTTTGTTGGTTGAATGTTCTCTATACTTGAAATTTTAATGGAATTGTCATTGTAATAACTGGTAATTAGGTCCTCACTGTCGCCATCAGACAGATCTTCATTTTCTATGATAAGATGAAATAATTTCAATTAAGAAACATGAGCTGTAGTTGTATAATTAGGCTGTCTTTTTCTCCCTGATCCAATCGTACATAGGTCAGTAACTTGATAAGCATCGGCTGGTAATATCTTGATGACTGTTAAGAACCTTTGTACTTAGTACAGAGGTCCCTTAACAGTCGTCTAAGTATTATTCGGCAATGAAGTTTGTTGAAGCAATCGTCTTATAACCACATCACTAATATTGCAATGTTGTGCTCTACATAGATGTTAATCATAATTCTTTTTCATCTTCTCTTGCATAACTCTAATATTTTCCTGGGCATCTGTTTGTGATTCAGTCGGCTTTACAAACTCACTGGACATTTGTAGCTGATCTTGAGGAAAATATTCCTAACTAAACATTATACTAAACTCTCATAATGCTTTCTAAAATTTAATGAATATGAAATATATCAATAAAAAATTGTTTTAATTTCAATTCATAAAATTATAAAAGATTTTAAAATAGTAAAAAAAATTATTTTTTTCATCATCATTAAAAAATTGTTAACAATTTTTCCGTGACTTTTTTATAACACACACACATATAAAATAATTCTTGAATAGTTTCTACTAGCTAGTATATGAAAAATCCAATATACTTTAATTTTTAGAAAGTTATTAATTACAGAAAAGTACAAAACAAAAGTATTTAAGGATATTAAGAAATTCCTTTACATATATTTTTCTTCGGTGATTCCCATCTTGGTCATCTTTGTTAAAAAGAGAATAATAGTATTCAGAATTTCCTGCTAGAAAAAAAAGAGCAGACATATATGTAATTTTTAAAACAAAATACCATTTAAACTTTTTTAAAAACAGAATTATTTGAAAAGGACAAATCGATTATAATTCAAGTTTCAAAACAAATAGTATATATACCTAGTAAAATCCTCAATGAATTTAAATAATTTCATTAATGCAGAAAAGTATTTATAAATCTTAAGCCGTTGAAATTAATTTCTATTTTACTGCATCCTTTTAATGGTATTTACACTTTTAATTTTTTAATATTAAATAAATTAAAGATTGAATTCTAGAAAATGTTACATTTATATTTTTCTTTTCTAGCTGAAGCAAAACTAATAAGACATTATGATACAGATTCTAGTTTTAAATTCCACATTTCACTTGCTATTAAATACTATATATACCTGAAGAATATATATTAACAATTGCTTGTTTTCAGAACTGATCTGATTAAAAAGAATAAAGCTTGTAGAAAATAAATAGAATTTTAGAAGCTGTTCTAGTATCTAAATAAACTATCAAAAATACCTTTTCAAAATGCCTTGAGAGAGATTTTATGAACAAAACACTTCACATGTACTTTTCACTCAAAGAAATAAATAAAATTCTGAAGGCAATATAAAATAACACCATAAGAAAATTTTCAATATGAATTTAATACTGTCTAAATAAAAATTCTTAAATAATCCAAATGATATGTTATGTGATAAATGCAATGAACTAACATTCAAAAATTCTAGATTTTAATAATTAAAAAAAACTTTGAAAATGGGATAACTTCATGAATTGTCAGGAGATATTGTTTAGACTACATGGTAAATGCTTAATAAAGAAATGTCATTTTTTTAAAGTATTTTTTAGCAGTTTATTAATATAATAAAAAGTAGTCATTAAAAAAATCATTATTTATTTTCAGTCTTTTATTCATAATTTAGCTGTCATAAAATATTATGCAAGAGAAAAATTACTTTCCTCACAAATCAATAAGTTTGCCCCAGATATTGAATTAAATGCAATCTATTACTTGTAATGATCAAATTTGAGTGTAATAACTGAGAGTAAACTAGTGTACAAATTTTTGAAATTCTAATATAATCAATTGCAAAATGCCTTCTTTGTAAATATGAAAAAAGTATAGTACGTAAAAAATAAAAATTAAAAAGAAGAGCTAAATACTTACTAGCAATAGAAGTTGGACAATGTTGATGTTTCAGAGTTAATGCTTGGATTTTATTCTCTAAATAATAAAATGTTTCATGATCAGCATAGTATTTTAAATGTTTTTTTTCTGCTTACAAGCAGATTAATTTTTATCTACATTTGCCTTTCAAGTATTTTAACATTATGAAACTGCAGGTTGCTTTTCTATATTCAATGAAAGAAACATGGAGGAGGGAGGAAAAATACATTTGTCTAATTAAATTTGAGTATATGAGTATATTTAAAATATGATTCTCCCATCTGATTTTTTAAAAAGAATATTTGGTTATGATTATTTAGCAAATGTTTATTGTGTTCTATTTCCCTTCAAATTAATTTCAATTCATTTTAATCTATTCCATAAGAAACCACAGAGATGATTTTAAAAGTTTGGATTAACATAAAGCAATAAAGAATTAAAATCTTAAGTAACTTTGATTACTATAAACTTAATGTTATTAATACAAATTCATTAAAAATATTTAACTTATAGAAACTAAGCATTTATTATACAAAAATATCGATTCTTGCTACTCGCTATTGCTATCATGAGTTTAAATCATAAATTTCTTATTTTATATGATTTTTATGCCTGTAAGGTGCTCAATTAAAAAAAATTAAACTGTCATTAACTGTTAAGCATCATTTATGTAAACATGAAAAGAATAAAATTCATAAAATATTTTTCCCCTTATACTTCGGTATTTTTTTTTAAAAGCATGTCACTAGATCTTTAAAAGAAAGCACAGTAACTAATTTCCATTCACTTTCACACGGAGTTCAAAACATATTGCCCTCTTCCTCCAGTCCAAAATTGGGTACAACTTTGACATACACCCCCAAAAATTACGCGCCAAATCTAGCACTCCCTACGGACTTTTTAGGGTTGCTTTTTAGGTAGGATTAATTATTTGTGTTTAGCTAAAATCCATCTTGGCAAGAAAAAAAGTCGCCAAAAGCAGGTATTTTGCTTGGCGAGAAAAAAAAGTCGCCAAATTTCCAATTTGGGGGTGTATATCAAAGTAGTTCCCAAAATTGTTGAATATTAGTCTTTTTTCAAAACAAAACCAAAAATTCATTCCCAGACATAATTAAAAAAAATATTTGTTATTTAATGTGACAACAAACGCCTATTACAAGAATAACATCATTTATTAAAACTAAATTAACGAAGGTGGTAAATGTTTTCTTTCTGATTACCAATCGCATATAAATCCATGACCACAAGAAGTTGCGAACATAATTTTGTCAATCATTGTCGTTTCATTTCGAACTAAGGATTACAAATCCTAGGCTATTAAAAGTTGGTCTTGATTTAGCAGCATCTCAAGATGGAAAACATTCATGACACAGTCCTTGTTTGTTTACATAAATATTCAACAAGTGAAAATTTAGTTGTTTGTTGCTGCCGAATCTATTGCAACCGGTATAAAGGTACTAGTTTAGTTTTGTTTTGCTATAGTAACGTCCTAACTAAAATATAACTAAATTAAAATGTCACACTAGCAACACTAGAATTAGCTATATAATAGCAACACTAGAGCTATTTTGAGACATTATTAAATTTCACTAAGACATTTGATTTACGCGTTATTGCATTTTCAAGCATGAAAAATTATAAACAGACTGATACTAATTGACATATTTGGATCAAAATTGGATAAACATCTATATTTTAAATGCTAGACTTCATACCCAATGTTAACTAGCCCACTCTTTATGCTTTGTAGTGGCTCATTTCACTTGTACTGTAATAACTAAATAGGCAGACTGACTTTTTCTGATCGGGCATTTTGAAGTATCATGTTCACAGATAGGCGATTGACATAATGCCAAACATACTTTTTTTTGAAATCAGATCTGATACATAAGCATTTTTCAAAATTTGGATCGAATTTTTGACTATCACAATACTTTTTTTATTCTTCGTATGCGAGAAAATAAAAAAAACTACATGCAAGCAAAAATGATAAAAGTTTTCATCTTAATAATATATTAATGTTAATTATTAAAGCAAACTAAACTAAACTCAGTGACCCTACAACCCATGTGTGCCATGACTGACATTGCTAATATCTACTTTCTTGCCCGAAGGTCCTGGGGTGCATGGCAAATATCCTGGTTAGGTGGTTAGCCCAAACCATATCTTCCAGTGTAGTTCTCAAGCATGCTTGGTCCCCTGTTTATCGACACACTAAAGGGGTGAAAGACTGAGTTGACCTTACCTGAACCATGGACCTCTGCATTATGAGAGTGAAGTGTTATCACCACTCCTCTGGGCTAATCATTAAAGTAAAAGGACGATTAGTTTAGGAAACGACCTTGGGATTTTAAATCATGATCAGCTTGTCTCTTTCCAAATTTCCGCACCACATCTGCGTAAGGACATTTGACTCGATTGACTTAATGTTTCGGCATCCTGGCTTAGGGATAGCGTGTCTTCCTGGTTTTCTGGTCCTCCCGGATTCGAGCATGATTGTTATTCTGTGTTCTATCTGTGAATGTAACTATTGTAATGTCTACCTGTCTTTTATTTGATATTGGTTTTGTAAATTGTACACAATGACTGTTGTTAACTGTAACATAATTACTGTTTTGTTTTTTGAACGTGGAATGATTTTAAAATTTGTGTTTTGAGTGCGTGTTCTGAAGAATAAACGTAATGGATGCAATTAAACGCCTGCTTATTTTTTCTTGAACTTTCAGCTAACTTTTTAAAGGTCTTTCGAGTTTCTTAAAGCTATTATCTGTAAGCACAGTTCATAGATGCGCTGGTAGCGCAATAGCGTATTACTTTGTGATAATACAAAAACTATTTTATTTATTTTCCTAATTATTTAATAATTCGACCCTTAAAAACGGATTAAGGGAACAATTTTAATTCCAGCTCATTAATTATTTAGGGCCATTAGGCCCAAGGCTGGATGCATTGTTCGTGAACCCTAAATTAGTGGAAGAGCATCAAACTTATGATTCCAAAGCAGGAAATAATCAATGCTTAACCTGCTAACTGGGGAATAAACTTTTGTTCAACTCGTTTCACAATGGGAACTTTTTTCTTCGTAATATCATCACATAAGTTAAATTTACATGACAGAAATGTCAGGCGTCGTCCTCGTGATCTGACCGCGGTTCAAAATGACGTGGTCCATCTCAAAATAGACCTAGTGTTACTTTAAAATGAAACGGTAGTGCAGCTGAACTGAACTCTTTGAGTTATATTACGAGAAAAAAAAAAGAGTTTGTAGCAGTTACATAACTCTTATCTTCTCTTTTGGATATTAGACGGTGATGCCTAATAGGCTATTCCATATGCCATCCCGCGAGTATCATCAGAATGAGATGTGATATTGCACTGTTAAGCTGCGAGCGTGAATGTCTTGCTTTTGTGTTTGTTCAGGGTGTGAATGGGGTTATTAAAGAAATGTTCTTGAAAACATAAGTCATGTTGCTTCCTGCACAGATCATAATAATTTACATTCCGCCTCAAGTTAATTTGGGAGTCTTAGATTTGAAAGTCAGGTCCGTAAAACGTCACCGCATGCTTACATTTTATTAATAATAGTGATTGACTGGCAAATTAATTTTTAGTAAGTTTTCTCAAAAGCTCATTTGATATTTATTTTAATGATATTCATGTATGATATTTCACTGAAAAAAAATTCCCGATATGTTTTAAAGTGGCAAATTTAAATTAATTGGATTATCAAATAAAGTATTAAAAAATCAGAAAGTAAATTGAGGAGATTATACTGTCATTTTACCTCACTTCCTAATGAATAAGTCTATTGTAAATAGCCCAATTAGTTAGAAAGCTATCTTATTTTCAAAAAAAAAAAAAAAAAAAAATCTTTTAGTCAATAATTTTCAGACAATTCAGAGAATATGACTTTGAATGAAAATAATAATGTCATAATGGCGTTTTTGCTGCGAAATGTAGTTTGTCTCATTTTATTGTTTGCTTCGCAGGATTTTTACTTTTAAATAATTCTGATGTGTTGTGGAATATTTTTCTTTTCAATCACGTTTCTTATAAAAAATATTTACGTTTTGAAAAAAGAAATTAGGACGTGCAGATAAGTACTCATATTATCACCAAGACTTAAATAAACACACCGTCAGCTTTAAACTAGTAAGCAAGTTTATTGAAGGAAAGTGGCTACTTGCCACTTTACAAGGCCGAGAAGTTGCCCACGATCAGTGGGTATCAGCTTTTATGCACAAACAGAATATTCAAGAAACAACTAATTTTCATAACAAAGAAAGGTTTGGAATATTAGAAAACGTAAGGAAACAAACTAAAAATCCATGAACCAATTTTGTGCAAAATTGGCTCAGAGGACTACCTAGCTGCTGTGGTGCTCGACTGTAATTTAACAGATAACTAAAGAAGGAAGAGAACTTGGTAAAAAGATTTGGTTCATAGATTTAATATCGATAGTGTAGACACCTTTCAAATGTTGAGCAAAATTCATTGGGATATTCATTCAAAATTCATTGGATAATCTGTAGTTCTGTACTTTTGAAAGCATATAAACGTGATAACGCGAATAAATGAGAATTTAAACATTTAAAATTTGATATGAGATTTTGAAAGTACAAGTGTAATTTTTTGTCATATTTCGGTTTAGGTCGGTTTAGATTAAAAAAAGTCTAAATCAATTATAATTGATATGAAGTTCTTGAAATTTCATATAATAATTAATGTTAGTTACCTTTAACTTATTATTAGTTACCTTTTTATTCTATATAAGTACGCAAAAAAGATTTACGGTCCTCATGTTCATTAATCCTTTCAGGGGCGGTGACATACTCCATATGTCACCTTTTTACAATTTTTTTAAAACTAGAAAATCGCGTTGAAATAACTACATAAAATTTCCTAACGTTTTTTAAGTCTTTATCTTGCCAATAGACGGCATCACGAGTCTTAGAAAGTATTCTGTTTCCACACAAAAAATTCAAGATGGAAGCATGTTTTCATATGATGTAATTTGTCTTCATTTTATTCCGATAAACTTTATTTTCGAATTCAAAAAGCTCATTTTTTTGCGTCATTCATGTTAAAAAGCGTCATGAATCCCTAAAACTTCTTTCATTTCATAAAAATACCTTCTAATTACGAGTTGCATATTTGTGAATTCGCTCCAAAACATGTTCTAGATGCGCGGTGACATACCCAGTATGTCACCTACCCCCCAGCCCCCTAAGGACCTTAATTTTTTTTAACTGTAAATTACATGTCAGTAATAGGATATAATCAGATTTAAATAATTGTTTCGAAAAAAAAATCATTTTTGGCATAGTGCCCCTGAAAGGGTTAAGGCATGTTAACTTACGACATTTCGATTGTCAATTTCAAAACTACAGCCATTTTTAATACTACATAGCTATTGACTTATCTTTACATCAGTTTCAAAAATGAGTGTAAGGTTATATGCATATCACATATGCATTCTGAGAGCAAATTTCGAAATGAGAGCAGATCAGGTGTTCAATTTAGCCAAATGTTGAATATAGAAATGTTTTACTTTCGTTGCCAGGATTGACTAAACTATGAATTTGGAACTCTAAGATTTGCTATGCATTTGACGCTGGTGCCTTTAATATCCACTTTTATTAAAATGGCAATGGTGTAAAAAGTTATATGAAAGCTGCGATGTATTACTTCGAAATAAAACAGGGAAAAGTTTTCACATGACCCTTTAATTGCATTTTCTTTCTTGTGATCATCTTTTAATATTAAAAAGATTTTTAATTTATCACACACACACACACACACACACACACACACACACACACACACACACACACACACACACACACACACACACACACACACACACAATGTATGTACATACAAATACATGTTTGCATGTACATAAAAATGTATGTACGTATAAAATGTATGTATGTATGTACAATATGTATATATGTATATAAAATGTATGAATGTATGTACATATAAAATGTATGGATGATGCCTAACCTATCCTCCTGGGTCACCTATTTTTTAGTTAAAATTTGTCTTTCACTTCAATTCTCTCAACACTTGAATTTTTATAACAAATTGCCACCTTTAACATGATACCTCAAAATCTAATAGAAATATTTACACAAAAGTTTCAGCGTGTGATTTAATTGATATGGACAATGAAATGATCCAAAAGTTTTATTGTGGGTGAAATGCCTTTTTATTTATAGATGTTTTTAGAAAAATTAAGTCTTGAACTTGTGCAAAAAATGCATATTGTCAATAATATATATAAGGTATTTTGTTTTTCCGAGCTGATACTGTCATCGTAAGGAAGACAAATTTACTGTAATCTGTATTGAATAGTGCCTAGGTCAGACGTCAGAGGTCCCAGTGCTTGCGACCATTTGGAGACGAATTTGGCTACAAAATGGATAACACCCGAAACATCGAGAATTTTCCTGATCCATCCATTAGGAGCCGAGATACATCCAGAATGTTCCTAATTGGTCCAAAAGGCTTTAAGCCCCGCCTTCCGTCACTATATAAAGCAGCCAGTCTGCAAAGTAGTCGGTATCGACGTTAGATAACAAGTCCACCAGAGGAGAAGACAAGAAGCGGCGGAGCCAAGAAAGTGCTGAACTGAGCTGTGTGCCTTGTAGTTTGTTGAGGAAGCAGCGTCGAGTACAGTAGCCAGTGCTGTGGATATGGTTACTACTTGTGAGCTACTGTCGTTATTGTGTGCTGATGTGTGTTCATCTCGGCTGTAAATGAACGTCTGTGTTGTGTCTTCTACTAAAGGACTAATCATTGTGTGTTTATCTTCTCACACCGTACACACTTTCAATAAGAGTAGAAAGAACCCGATGGATTAGTATAGGGACAGGAAATCCGTAACACTTTTTACTTATACTTTTACCATAATTCCTTTGCATCTCAAATTTTTTCTTAGATTTTGGTTCATTTCATTTATCATTATACTCTAACTTTTGTACAAAGAAAAATAAGATTGCTGCATGGCAATTTTGTGTAGAAGGTTAACTGTTTTGGTTCAATTTCATTAAAATTTGTTACCAATTTTCCTATTTCTCAAAATATGTTATATTTTGAAATACTTTTTATAGTATTTTGTATTATAACTGACTATATTATAACATTTAAAAATCATAATTTTAAATAGTTTTTAAAAATTCCAATTTTAAAAAAATTTTCTTTCGAATGTAGTCGGATACCTTAATGCAACTGATATATCTTTGAAGAATTCCCTTATATGAAAAAAATATAAGAACTTGACCAATCTTTATAAACAAAAACGTATGTTTGTCCCTTATACCTTTCTAAACCGTTCTTCCGATTGCTATGAGACATGGTCAGCTTCTCGTTTACACCTACGGGATGGTCCTATAGTATAATAATCTGAAATTTTGAGATCTCAACTGCATCTATTTACCAAGGATTCATCTCCAAATAACTCACTGTGAAGACAATAGGTTCTGTAGACATTCTAAATCCAAGTGAAAGGCTTGTGGTGACATCTTAATAAGCCAGTAATTACCACTAAACACTGGTGGCCATTTTTGTATAGTGGATAAGTTACTGGATTTCAAATCCGAACATCGCAGGTTCGATCCTTGGCGGAATTCAACCT
>JAPMOQ010045866.1:773971-789567 GCA_026543055.1 Argiope trifasciata | reverse complement strand
GAATCATTCTTTCCGGAGAAAGAAGTAACCAACCTGGGAAGCAGCATCGCAGATACAGAGACTGTGAATCGTTCTTTTCGGTTTAGTTCAGTTTAGTTTAGTTATATTAACGTCCCATTTCAAAGCAACATGAGGGCTATTTTGAGACGGACTTCGTCATTTTGAACCACGGTCAGATGACGAGGACGACACCTGAACTGGCACCCCCCTCTACACACCAGTGGTAGGACGTTTGGCCTGACAGATCTAACGTGCAAGAGACCGCTCACACGACGGATCTTCGGTGGAATCGAGTCTCGAACCTGCAACCCTTCGGTTCCGAAGCCGAGACTTTACCACCAGGCCACCGCGGCCCCATTCTTTTCGGAGAAAGAGCCAACCAAGCTGGGAAGCAGCATCGCAGGTACAGAGACTGTGAATCATTCTTTCCGGTGATAGAATCAACCAAGCTGGAAAGCAGGATCACAGATTTGTAACAGTACGTTTTTATCACCAGAAGAATGATTTCACCTTATCGTCCATCTGTAGATTTATGCTGACAAAATCATTGATTTTTTTCGATAACACCCTAACTCACGCCCCCCACACGATTTTCCACCCTTTAAATGACTCTGAATAATGAGAAATTCCCATATATAAATTTATACAAGTTGTTTCAAAATGGCTGGAGATAAATAAAAAAAGAAATGTTTGGGGACCATTCCAATATAAGTAAACTGTCGTGGCTGGTTCGTGAGTGCTTAGAGATGAGTAGGCAAATAGAAAAACTTAACAAATTTATTTCAGATTCGTTGGAGTTATTCTGCTCAGTAACACCTACTCCAAAAAGCTAACATTCGAATGAACTCTCTCTTAATTACCCTCGCGCTAGTTGCCTAGCGCCATCTATCAACATTTATTTAATAACGCTTCAAAATATAATCATGGTAAACTAGCGCCATCTATGAACGCTTATTTCTTTACGCTTCGAAAATCCAATCACTACATAAACGTAGAAAATAAATCGCTTTATAATTGTTTTCCTGGATTCCAGCTTCCGTTCTAATTTTTAAAATGGTAATTTCGCTTTCAGAATATATAAAGTTCTTTTTTTAACTCTTACCGATAGGAAAGTTGAAACATGCCTAAATAAAAATTTGAAATGCATGCACTGCGTTTGAACATTCAATTACGTAAATAATAATTTAAAAAATGGCTGAAAAGAATGAAAAAGTTCGCCTATTGTTTACAGTATCAAATTCATCGATAAGATTAGTAAATAATATTAATGAAACAAATTCAAATTAAAAAAAGATTTTAGAGTAACGGAAACATGAACATTGCATATTCAAATTTCTGTCAAATGATACTCTAAAAGAAGAAGAATGTATTAAGTTTAACTGTTTTTTTTTTATAAAAAATATCCTAAAATAAGAACTTTGTGGAAATATTGTTCAACCAATTCATTTTTTAAAGAGATCATTTTGTAAAAGTCTAGTCACAAGGCTTAATTGACACAAAAAGAATTATTTGTGTATTTTACTGGAGAAGGTTGAACATGACCAGCAGTTCTCGAGTTAATCTCAGAGGTCATTCAAGGTCAACTAAGTTAGAAACAGCAAAATAAAATAAAAAATAAACAAACAACATATAAAACAACAAAACATATAAAATAAAAATATACAATAAATTTAAAAAAAAACCCGGCTTTACAACAATTTGTTGCTGCTCTTCCTCAAGTTATGTTTAAAGTGAGTGATTTCACTTGATTTTCTCGATTCTTTTAAAAGTGGAGTAATATTGCTACGAATCTGTAATATCACTTCAATGCGCCATTAGTCTCATTGTAAGGGAGGACGTTTTACAAGTAATTCTAGAGAATACTGGATCACTGACACCTAGAATTTTCGACTCATTGGCGAAACTGGCGGAAAAAATGAGGGTTCACGAATGTATAAAAATCTTGGCAGTATCTATATTAGGAATCGTAATTTCTGCCCGTAAATCGTAACTGAGAATCGTAATTTCTTTTCGAACATTAGAAACTTTAATGGCAAGAGCTCAAATACAATAAGTGATGGTCGAATGATTTATTAGGCATGTTGGAGATCTCTAACGTGCCTGTTAATTCCCACAAGTTTCTTCCTTCGGCTTTCACATTTGTCACGTCAAAATTTTGCGTGCTTTCTTGAATTATTAAAAACAATGTAAAATGATAAGTTTTATGAAGTATTTGGGAAGAAGGGGATTTTGATTTCTGTCGATCAGATAATAATTCTTTGAATGAATGAAATTTTTAATCTACCAAGTTTTTAAAAGAAATTAAAAAGTAAAAAAATCAGTTTTTGTCATCCTATTCTATATATTAAGAAAGGAGAAAAAAGTTCGTACATTTTAACCAGCTTTACAAATGTGGAGTATTTTTTTATTTAAATTATTTTTATGTCTTTACATTTTTTTGAATATTTTTCATCTGTATGTTTACTCTTCCTAATATTTTTGCTCTACATATTATAGCAATAAATCTTACATAGCATGAACTATTTCAGCATTTGATCAAAATTAAAGTCAAGCTAAAGTTAAGTTAGTGTTTTTAATATCTCTTCAGCTACTCCCCCCCCCCTAAAAAATTGCATTCTTACTCTTTGCACGCGAAGTTTAGACTTTGAACAGCCCATCAGCGCTTAAAAAAAATTTATTTAGTTATTCGAACCTTTCATTTCAAGCACGTGGAGAGATGGGTCGGCTCCCTTCTTTTCAGAACCCCGCTGCCCCCCTCAGGGGGGAGACAAAATAGGAGGGAGAAAGGGGGAGATGTAACGGGATGCATGAGTCATGGGATGTCTCATTTGGGGGCGGGGATAACAGTAAAAATACCGACTCTTCAGATGAATGCTGTCGATTTAAAAGCGCTTCATTTTAAGCTAGACAACGCTTGAATATGTTGTTAAGTTTATAAACATTCTCGTGTCTTGTGTGGTGTAATCTATACTAATATTATAAATGTGAAAGTTGGGATGGATGGATGTAAAGAAATTAAATAATTTTGGAAGCAGATGGCAGGTTCGAAGACATGGAAGAGACTTTCCCTTTTTAAGTTCTATTAATTCTCCCTCCGGAGGCAGGCATGAAGGTGTGGACACAGATACGTCAGTTACGTAGCGCGGAACAAATAGAAGTGGAGAAGACACAAAAATGAATTATTCCTCATGTTATGTATATTTTGATAGGGAAAATATTTGTTTACAGTGTTAATAGGCTGTTATGGTTCTCATGGGGATTTCTGACACGTCAATCTCGGTTAAGGAAAATAAAGCCGGGATCTTTTAAAAAACTATTTGATAAGTCGGTAATTTTTATCCTTTTACTCACAACTTGGGAAACGTTGACTATGGAATTTTATCAAACTTCTCTCGAATGAATGAAGTAGAGAAAGTTGAATCGGGTCAGGAAACAAGAGAATATTTTAGAATGAAATTACTAATTAGGATAAATCTCAAAGCGTTTTGAGTTCTCGCGTTCACGGACAGACGGACATGATGCCAACAATATGATTTCTGAATTTTGAGAGATCTGAAACGTGGAGATTTATCCAAATGCTGAAATCGAATTTTTCAACTGTCATTGTCTGCATCTATAAGTAAGTACTGGCAAAAAACAATCATGAAGTACACTGTCATTCAATAAACTACACCATTTTATGCTGGAATTAATTCACAATTAATTCCGGTCACCATTGTTATATGGATTAATCGATCTCTCTGGAAGATTAACTGTTTCTCTCCCCTCCCCCCATCCATTTGCTATCGTTTGTTTTATGTGAAATCAGCCTTCCATCGTTACAGCAGAGCTAAGCTGGAAAGCGACTTCTACAGAATTTCTTAACTTTCTCTCATAATTAATTGCTCCAGATGAACTCTTTTTCTCTGTAGGAACATTTGCTTAATGTTGTCTTTCTTCCAAATGACAGGGTTGTCATTTTATGTAAAATCAATTTGCTTATTTTAGAATTTATTTAAATAAATTTACTTTTTACGTGAAATCAATGATTTAATCGTGGTATCTAAACTTTGCACCAACCTTTATATTGCTGGTTTGTTTCAAAATTACTTAGTTTTGAGGGAGCATTTTTACTAAGCATGCAGTTTAAGTTTTATCTAAAATAATTAATCAATGAAATACAGAATCACCTTTTGACAAATATGTTACAAAACCCGAAAATAAACCTGAATATTCAAACTACAGTATCCACTATGATCATTTCTTTTTTTAGTAATCATTTCTCATTATAGTTTTTAACATAATAATGATATGCGAAAATTCTACATTTATAAATCGTAGAGCATAGATCAATGTTGTACAATATTTATGTGCTACTAGGGTTAAACAATATTGAGAATACTGATCAATGATATATATTATTGCACAATACTTGTGTGCCACTAGGGCTGCAAAAATGGAAAGAGAGGAGAACTATAATTTGCGTCAGCACTTTGCATTTTCCATCATTAAAATCTATCCAAAAGGACAACGCCGCAAGGATGGTAAATTTCGAGCGGCAGTGGTAAGACAGATTTCAACCCCTCCCCCTTCCCTTTCATTAGACTCCCTTCTTTCACGTTCGCAGTGCGCCTGCGCAGGGCCCACCGAGGGCGCGCACGCAACAAACGATTTTTAGAGTCGTAAGAGCGGCCGCCTCGCCATGTCGTCCGTGCTGCACTCTTCCCGAAAGTCCCCCGCCACCCCCTTCGTCATCCGTGTGGAACGACCTCCGCTGCGAAGCACCCGTTAGCCGAAGGGAAGCAACAAGTCCCCCCCGGGCCATGTGACCGCTGACTCCCCCCTCACCACCAAAGCAATAATGAAGTAGTGAGAAAAACTGGACCAAATATATTCTTCTAGCAATAATTTTTTCTGGATGTTGCGCATGACAGAAATAAAAAAGTGATTTTTATGAGGAATAAGTGTAAATATTTGCCGCCAAAATGTGCCTGTCAACCCCTCTGCAGCGAGCGAATCTTCAGAGCTGAGCGTTTGTTTGGGGACAGCAGCCATCGATTGGAGGCGTGTTCGCAGGAGTGGAGCCGGGAGTAGGAATGTTTGTTATTAGCAACAGTTTTTATTTGATTGTCAGATGAGAATTCTTTTTTTGGATGTACACGAAATAATTCGGTAGTTAACGAGCATGTTCGCCGAAAGACGGTAAACAAAGTAAGCTCTCTGGTCTTTCAAATACTGAAGCAGAATTGGATGGAATAAGTTACATTCCACAATTATTGTTTGTACGAACGATATATCAGAACCCTTAAGAAACAAGGATGATTTGTGATTTTTTTTTAATCTGAAGAAAGAATGTCTTTTAAGTGTTAGTATTTCGATATTTAATTTTGTTTATCAACTATTCTTAAATAAATTTTTCTGCTGAAATTTTAAATAAATGTCATTTGGCTGAATTTATGCTCTTCTGCTAAAGATTTCACACTTGATCTTTTCATCACCTTTTTTTTTACTTGAATATTAAATAACTTTTTAATTAAAAGGTGAATTATTTGCAGTAATCATGAAAAAATATTGAAAGCGCTTCTACGCAAAAAGAAAAAAAAAAATGAATATTTTTATTGATGAAGATGTTTCACATTGAATTATCATCTTTTAAATTCTCCCAAAATAATAATACAGATGCAATTTTGCTAAAGGATTGAAATTTTATTGCACCGTCTCTTCAGGAGATCATTGCTATAATGAAATTTCACAGGTGTACTTTATAGAAATCTTAAAAAAAATTGACATTTCTCATTTATGAGGAAAGTTTATTGAAGTGTGATATATCCGGACAAATTTGAAAAATTCTGCTTCATTTGAAACGCACTGTCCCTGTAGCAATACATCCTCAAGTGGACAACGAATTTATACAATATAGTAATTTTAATTTATCCTGTTTCTGAACGGTTCCTTTTAAATAAATTTCCCTACAATTACTCCAGGATTATTTTTCTATCACGTTATGCAACAAGAAGTGATTATGGATTGCTGATCGGTGGTTAGTCGTATTAAGCTGACGCATTTCTCTAAATAATTCATTACAAGTTTTACCGAGCCGTGTTTGAGAGAAAATTTGTGCTCTGGATGAACTAAGTTTCATTCATCATAAAAGACAAAACTCTATTTCAATTTCATATTTGTGTCCAGTCTCCTAACAGAAGAATTGCGCTTCGAGTTCTACTATTTCACATTACATATTTCCTAAAGATTTTGTGAGAAAAATTCCTTTTATCATTCGCCTGAGGGCTTTCGATAGCTATGGAAGAAGTTCGGTAAATTCACAAGCCATTAAGAAACTGCTAATGGCTCATTCAGTGTGTTGTTATCTGTGATTTCTGTTCATTCTCCAATGCTAACGGATTGAAACCCAGACGTTGATCCATCAAACAACTACAAATAATACCAATTTCATCTACATAACTCCTGTTCCAAATTTTGGTCTTGCTGCTCAAAAATGCCACGTTCCTTTTTGGTGAAGAAGGTGAAGCCGCCTGTTGATCACAATAACAGGTGGCCCTACCACGAGACCGGAGACGATTCACTCACGACGCCAGAGTTCACCATTCACTACACCAGTGGTAAGACAACACTATTTTTGCATTTTATTTCCTTTATGATGAAAATTATTGAAATAAAGTAAGGAAGAGATTTGCAATGATAACGAAACTTGGATAATGTTGATCCAAACTGATCAACATTATCTATGCAGTAAAACTGCTGGTAAAAATTAATGCAGTAAATATTCATCAAAATGGAATCTAAAAATTTACAAAGCCGAAAACAAAACCTGATTTAGTTTAAGTTAAAAATAATTTATTTTAAATATGCGTATATTTTTATGAATAATACATAATTCAAAAACATTTCTAATTTTATTAAATACAGTAGTATTGATTAAAATTAAATTCTGATAACTTAACAAAGAATTTCCATTAAGGAATAAATTATTTGAAAAATTGTTTGAAGTGTGTTGTAAGCAAAGAACTTTAAAAGAAACAATACAATCACATTTTATGTTTTAAAGTTTGCCTTTATTATTGAAGTTAAGAAATTATTGAAATTACAAAGTTATTTGATTATTGAAATCGTTATCTGCAAATTTATACAAAAAAATTATGAAATATAAATGCTTTTTCTAAATTAAGAATACTTTTTTTCTGGTTGAACAAGTAATTTAGTTCAGTTAAGATTTTCTCAAGTATCTCAATGAATTTGTTTTTTTCAAATTCCTCATTGCATAATAAGGAAAAAATATTCTCGACTAAGGAATATTTCATGATTATTGCTTAAGAAATATTTTCAAGATCTTTACATTTCCGACGCAACTAGGTTCACTCAAAATTTTTATTAACTTAGTTGTCAAACAAATGATTTTATAAACAGTACAAGTGGGTTAATAATAAAAAATGAACATAAGATTTTGTAAAATGTTATTTGCCAGCTTGTTATATTTTTCACAATGACAGTATTTATATCGATATTAACCAAAAACTCATAGTGAAAATACTCGCTAATCAGAATTTATAAATACCGAACATCTATTATTTGTTATAGTAATTTATATGATTGTATACAAACATTTACGCATCACAATCATGAGATAAATAATAAAATAAATAATGACTCATACATATTAACGAATTTATTGAAAATCAAACCTACAATTAATTATTAAAATGCTGAGTTACCTAGTGTGAAAACGAACAGTTTGTTAAAAGAGGAATCTGATAATGCGAATTGTCTTGGTAAGCCTCTGCCATTAGAACTTTATTATTTTCCAGAAAAGTATGATGAATTTAGATTTAAATAATACAAAAAGATGGTTTCTCAGAAGTTTGAATTTTTGCTTTCGGCAGCCATCTAAAGCAAAAATTAAATTAAAAAAAATTATTATTTATATCTTGAAGCATAACATTCAGAAGACGAATCTGCTTTATATGTTCGAGCCATGAAAATAATTGGGAGCGATAAACCAAGAAATGTTTTACAAAATGGAATTATGAACAAAAACAATGGAAGGATTTGCTGCAAAAAGGATGTAGCTGCAATTAGGGTAGCTACAATTACGGATTGGGAATCTGGAGAGTTACATGTACTATCATGTTGTGAAATAAGAACTTGTTGGTTTGGTGCCAGAAAGATGTGGCTCTAATCGTTAGTTCTCGCGTTAACTCAAGCAGTGGAGCTGTTTGTCTCATAAGTTTGTTGCAATATAGAAGTAGCTCCCATTGTTGTCGCAGGTTTTCTACAAACTTGAGCAATTGAAATTACATCCTTTTTGCAGCAAACCCTTCCATTGAGAAAGAGACTCAAAATTAAAAAAGAAATTAACACATATGCATATCTTGATACTTTTATTTCTTTGTATCCGAAGAGATTCGGATAAGAAGTGAAAATAGCAAGAAATAGATATCAGAAAGATACAGATCCAATAGTTATTTATCGCGTTGACTCAAGCGATGGAGCTGTTTGTCTCATTAGTTTGTTACAATATAGAGGTAGCTCCTGGTGCTATCGCTAGTTTTCTGCAAACTTGAACAATTGAAGCTACCTGTTTTTTGCAGCAAACAATTCAATCGCGAAAGAGGCTCAAAATAAAAAATAATAATAACTTAAACATATGTATTTTTTGATATTTTCATTTCTTTGCATCTGAAGAATTTCAATTCATCTCCTAAGTTATTCAAAATAATGAAATCTAATATGAATGAATTTGCCTTAGTTGTAGATTTCTATGAAAATCTGAAATGCGGAATTATGCGAACATACTTAATGTGGAATGTGCAACAAGTTGGATGGAATGAGCGCTTGTAAAAATGTTAGAGGATGTCAAAGAATCGGTGCTGATCTGTTGGTGCCTGAATGAAAGCAAGAACCAAAAAATATAAACTGTGATAGTGAAATTCGATATTTGGTCAGCTGCATCCGATTTTGGAGGACAGAAAAGAAACGCCAAATTCATACCTTCAAACGCCATTCTTAACGCCAAATTTGTTTTTTTTCCCCTTCAGTGAAACTGATATCGTTATGTTGTTTAAGAATGTTTGTGTGTGTATGTGTAAGTGTGTGCATTCTTGCTAATTTGGATATAATGCAAAAAATCATTAATTTTTTTTTTTCGTTTTAAATGTCGTTTGCTCTTACCTATCATTTTATATCACAATTCCCATAACACTTTTTTCAATTTTAATTCATCTTATTTGTTTATTTCCTTTTTCACCAATTGACTTTTTTATTTTATTTCATTCAAAATTTATTGTTTTGGTATAACATGTGAACAGACGTTATTGCTTTTGTCTTTTCACTAGTGTTCGTCCTTTTTTGTTTGTTTCTTTGCTCTCTTATCCATCAAATGTCTTTTAGGGGAGGAAGGATTCCTTATTTATATATTCTAAGTTTGTAGTTACTATGAATGAAATTATTCCGGTGTGTTTGGCACTGTATAAACTATGAAGTACAAAATACAATCAATGTAATAAGTTTGTCTTTTTTCGTTGCATGTTGAAGTAGCTTTCCTCATTTGCGAAATCCATCCCGTTAATGATTGGCAGGAATGAGAATAAAATATGGGAGGTTCCATTTTTTAAAAAAATTCTTTCTTCCATGAATTTAAAAATAAAAGCAGATGGGTCGGCGTTCTAGAGTAGGGTGGATCCTGAAATTCAAAAATTTTCATTGTTTCATTAAAATGGTGCCTTTCACTCACCATTCAAGATGATGCGCCATTTTGGCATTTTATTTATTGATTTAAATATCAATTATTAAAAATACGCACAGATATAGATAATTTTCAGAGAATATACATATATTTATTTTTAGTGTAATAAATAAGTCCATGTATTAAGTGAATAATTTTCATGAAATTATCGTAAAAAAACAACCTAAAATAAATCTTTAACATCCTAAACAAGTTAATAGAGTGCAGTAAATAAATTGCCAGCATCCTGGCTTTGGGGTAGCGTGTCTTCCTAGAGTACCGGGCTCGAGTCCCGGGTTCGGGCAAGGTTGTTATTCTGTGTTCCATCTGTGAGTAGTGTGAATGTGCCTCCCTGAAAAAAAGGGTTGTGCAAGTGAATGTGAAACATGAAGTAGCTAAGTCGTACTCTTGGCCCTAGTTGACACTCCTGAAAAACCAGGAAAGCTCATTTCGGATAAAAATCGCTGACAGCGATCAGAGGGCTTGTCAATGACAAGTGCCATTGGTGACAGCAATAAAAGCAGATGTTGATTTTGGATGCCCTGCTTTTCTTTGAATTCAGTTTAGTTTAGTTATATTAACATCCCGTTTTGAAACAACACTAGGGCTATTTTGGAACGGACGTCGTCATTTTGAGTCGCGATCAGATGAGGGGGATGATACCTGAGCTGACACCCCCTTTTCCAAACTTCCTCACCACACCAGTGGGAGGACGTATGGCCCAAATGGATTTAATGTGCACTGGCTCACTTACACGGCAATTCTTCGGTGCAATCAGACCACAAACCTGCAACTCTCCAGTTTCGAAGCCTTACCACCAAGACACCGCGACCTCTTTCTTTTCTTCGAGAGAGTTTTCGCTGCTTGATGTGTGTGCAGAAGGTTTTGTTTGGTTATTTTGTTTCAAAATTTGATAACAACCTTACTAAATTTTTTCCTCGAAATAATTTCAATAGTAATATTTTGTTTCAATTCATCTTTCCGCATTTTTAATATTCCTATTTGCACAAATTTGATAACAATAGTTAATTTTTTACAAAAGCTTTTTTAGCTTCATTAAATAAAGTCAAAATTTTTTAAATATAATATTGATATTATATTTTTTAAATATTTTTCATATCGTCTTTTTACTTTTTCGTAAACGAAGTTTACAAAGAGAAATTATTGTATATTTTTTATATATTATTATATAATATTTACATATTATATATTATTATGTAATATTTATATATTATATATTATTATGTAATATTTATATATTATATATTATTATATAATATTTATATAATATTTTTTAATATTTTTCATATCTTCTTTTTACTTTTTCGTAAACGAAGTTTATAAAGAGAAAGTTCAGGCAATCACCAAAAAATTGGAATTTGAAATTTTAAAAATTTCAGACGTCTTTATATGACAATATTATATTTTTGGAATAATGTCTGTCTGTTTAGATAATAACTCAGAAACGTTTGAATCTTTATGTAGTACTTCCATCAAATTTGTAAAAATTTGTAGATTGTGGATAAATTTGTCAAACTTTGAGCAAAAGAAGTTTGCGTATCCACAAGAAGTTTCGGTGCCCACCTGTTGGCTTACAATTGAAGAAGACAACTGCAAAATTTTGCAATTCATTAAATAAAATTATGAGTTCAGATGTAGCATTTAATCTCAGGAGTGCTTTATTGCCAGATCTATTGTTGGCTGACCACTGCTCAAAACGACAAAAATCGTCCCTTATGCTGTTTTAACGTGTCCGATTACGTTGAAAACACTACACATCGACCCCACTGGCGGATTTTTTAAAGTTGCTATTTCTTGTAGTTCAGACTTCCCTCTTTCCAAAACAGTTCATCTTTTCTGGGAAAAGGAAGGCCTGACCCATCTTCCACGATCATATATTTTTCAGCTAAAATGTGTCTTTCACTTCAGTTTTCTCTAAACTTTAATTTTTATAAACAGGATATCTCAAAAACTAATGGAGATATTTACATAAAAATTTCAGCGTGTGTTTAAAACAATATGGCAATGAAAGGAAAAAACTTTTTAGTGTTGGTGAAATTATTTTCATTTATAGGTGTTTTCAGAAAAGTTAAGTCGTGAATGGATGGAAAAAAAGCATATATACTTATCTGTTTACCCATCACTTATTTGCGTTTCAAAACTTTTTCTTAGATTTTGATTCATGTCATTCATCATTATATTCTATAACTTGTGCACAGAGAAAAATGAAACGGATGCATTACAATTTGTGTAGAATGTCAACCGTTTTGATTAAATTTCCTACCAACTTTCCTATTTCTCAAAATATATTATATTTTCAAACAATTTTGTTATATAAATATTATTATGTATTTTGATTGACAATACATTTAAAAACCATAATTTTAAATAGTGTTTAAAAAATATACAATTTTTCAAAAAATTTCCCTTCAATCTTAAATAGCTCCGCAAACGAATCTAGACTTTAGGTGACAAGTCAATTGAGTTAGAGCAAACATATTTCCCTTCTCTTATGCGAAGTATAAAAATATTTGTAATTGCTGGGTCATCTCACTTTGAAATTATTATGCCTGTCTATTAATTTATGAATTTGCAAAATCAAAAGCATGGGCATGCGGCCTTCACAACTATATTGCAGATTTTCATCAAATTTTGAAAGAAATTTATGATCATAAAGTTGGTGCTGATGTTGCATTGCATGAGAACACACAAAGTAATATTTGCGCTAGGAGAAATAAAAGAAATTATAATTTTAAAGAAATTCCGACTACATTCGAAGGAATTTTTTTGATTTTTTAAAAACTGTTTAAAACTTTAGTTTTTAGATATATTGTATATTACAATATAAATTACTATAAATACAACAAAATGATTTGAAAATATAATATATTTTGAGAAATAGGAAAATGTGTAGTCAATTTTAATGAAATTTAAACAAAATGCTTCACACTAATCAAAACTGTTACGCAACAATCCCATTTTTCTTTGTACACAAGTTATAGAATATAAGGATGAATGAAATGAACCAAAATCTTAGAAAAAATTTGTGGAGCAAAGGAGTTATGGGTAAAATTAAGCGTATATATGCATTTTTTAGATGAAATCACACAACTTAATTTTTCTAAAAGCACATATAAGTGAAAAAATATTTCACCAACACTAAAAGCTTTGGCTCATTTCATTGCCCACTTTACTTAAAACACACGTTGGCATTTTTATGTGAATACCTCTATTAGTTTCTGATATAACATGTTAATGGCGATGAGTTTTGAAGAAAATTAAACCTTTGTGAAAACTGAAGTGAAAGACACATTTTAGCTGAAAAATAGGTGACCCTGGGTGATAGGTCGGGCCTTCCGTTTCCTAGAAAAGATGAACTGTTTTGGAAAGTCTGAACTTCAAGAAATAAGAATAAAAAATATATGTATTCCCCAGTGTGGTCGATAACTGGTATTTTTAACGTAGTTGGATACCTTAAGATTAAAATTATTGATATGTATAAAATTATATATATTAATATGTATAAAGTTATGGCTATTAGGTAATATATCTTTGTGTGTACGTATTTTGAGCACGATAATTCAAAAAATATAACGATCTGAAGAAAGAGACAGAGAATTTGGTCTTTTTCAAATTTTAGCACGATTTCAACGGCTTTTTTTTTCCATTGTATAACAATAACGATCGAAGCACGCCATACGGAGGCTTGGGGAAGAGCACCCCCCCGCTAAAAAACTTCCCCCCCTCGCACGGGAGAGAGGGAAATCATTTCGTATCAGGGTGAAATCAACAGGCCGCAATTCAAAGGCGATCGATATTGCTCAGCCAGATGTTGTTCAGTCAGTTGCATGAGCGACCTCCTCGGATTTATTTTTTGAAAACTCGACTGCCAAATCTTGTGGCTGGATTTTAAACTCTTCTTGGCGTACGAAATGTTTGCGTAGAGGAAACATTGCGATGTCAAAAATCTGGCTTATGTCTTTGATAGGTATCTATCAATTTTTTTCCCCTGGAAATGTGGTGACTCATCCATTTCCAGATTGCTAACTTTTCCTTCCGAACTTCGTATAAAAGAAAGAGAAAATGGCGACTGTTGTTTAGAAGATCGTCACTTATTACAATGAAATAAATTTAATTAGGGTTAAATTGCTATCGAAACAATATCGATACTTTTAAAATATCGAAAAATCTAGAATTCCTTTCTTCTGTAAGCGTATGTACAGGAAGATTTTTTTTGAATTTTAACTTTAAGAATCTAATTTTTTTTCCAGAATTAATATATGTTTAAATTCATTTCAGTGAGGAAAAAGCATATTTCACTAAATATTATTTAATTAATTCACATTTTATGAGCTAATGAGCATATTTTTTGAAGCACGATATCTTACATTCTATCTTGTGCAGACACACGATTCTAGTTGGAAACGATGCCTCATAGGATTCTTCATGCTGCCTGCCTCGATCAAATTATAAAAATATATAATTTATTTTTAACAATTTTTTTTATCAGCCATGAAAGGAAAAAACGAGATTTTTTCTGTCGTTTTGCTTTTAAATAGTGATTAAAAATTTATTTATATAAATATGTAGCAGTTACTTTTCTGTTTTATTGTCTTTCTCTTTTACAACTATTATCTTGCGCATGCAACGTTATTGTATGCTCCAGGTGGAGAAATATTTGATTTCTGTACAAATATTGACTTGCATGAATGTCGCAAATCATTATTTCACATTAAATTCTCATACAGTCTTCAACAAATTAATCTTCAATTTCCACTTGTAGTTATTTTCGTTGATATCCTGCTCTCTTAAATTTTCTACAAAGCAAGTCAATAGAATGCTTTGTCGCTATTCTGGAATTTTGGAATGTTAAATTGACTTTATCTAGTATTTTTAAGCTATGGAACTGTGCTAAGTAAATTAACTTCTAAAATATAAATATTTCTAAATTATTTAAAAAAAGAAAATGAAATCACAAACTACTGTGAAAAAATTTCAAACGTTTTTATAAAGAAGTACAATAAATTTATATCTGAATGTATCAAATTTAAAAAAATGATTAAATTGTTTGTGATTGAGATAATTGTTGTGATAAAGAAGTGACATTTAGTTTAATTGATGTTCATTTTTAAACTTAAGAGTAATGTTAACAACTAATTCAATATTGAGATTAAATGGCACTGATGCATTGTGTCCTTTTTTCGGGGCGTTGGGTTTCATCGTAGGTGGTGGAAGTTGCAAGTTCGAAACCTGAACCCATTATAAAAATCATTAAATCTGTAAATGGGGTTTCTCTGAGCGTTAAACCCGTCCTTGTCTAAACCGGGACTTCATTCCCTCCATTAGATCGCAGTCCAAATCCATTCTTGTCCAAATCTGGACATCATCCTCTCCATTCGATTGCAGTCCAAATCCGTCCATGTCTAAACCGGGACGTCATTAGATCGCTGTTTAAAATGTACTACTTTTGTACTACGGGATCAGGATGTAAATATCTGACTGAGGCCATACTTTTATAGCAGCATCATAAAAATGCACTGAAGCTTATTTTAAACAACCTGATGTCTGTAATGTATGACCGGAACGATGTGAAAAATTAAAATCTCTTTTAATAGATAAAGTATTGTTATTTTTTCCATGCTCAAAAATATGTCGCTCATAATGACTAGGCGCTTCATTAAAATTTTAATTTTCTACTAACGTATTGGAATTCAGATCATAGGTTGATTAAAGATTTGGTGGTCAAAATCTATTCCGCTTACAGGAAAAACAATATATTCTTTTGAAAAAAAAAAAAGGTTTGGGAGAGTTTAGAACATGTATTTTCTGGCATGTATATATATATATATATATACATATATATATATAAATTAGCAAT